>BRXX01000369.1:29992-110825 GCA_030267905.1 Triparma verrucosa
CCCTCCCCCTCCCCCCCCCCTCCCCCCCCCCTCCCCTCCCCCCTCCCCCACTCTCCGTAGCGTCGGGCTAGTTAAGAGCAAAGTTTTCCTCTTCTGCTCTTGCCGCCTACTTCAGCCGTCTCTCTACCTTCATCATGGCGAAGTTCTCTCGCTTCCTTCTCTCCCTCCTCCTCTTCTTTGTCCTTCTACCCCGTGCTCTCGGAGGTCACTGTGACGACAATAATGATGGTCCCTGTGACGCCACTCGCTGTTCTCATACACCCACCGTTCACAACAAAGATGTTGCCTATAATAGTGACTGTGGTGTGTGCGGCGACGAAACAATTTATTATGAAGGCACAGAAACCTACCGGTGTTGCGTAAAATATTGGTGGTGGCCGTGGAACAACGATTGTAGGAGATGGGGGAATTGCCAAAGAGCTAAAACGTTTTCGAAAAGGGTATGTTTATCCTGCACGAATTCCGAGTATGATTACACTTCGTACGACTGTTGGAATAACGCTGGATACGACACGGCAGGCAACACCTGCGCCGCAGGAAAATATTCCTCTGCCGGAGGCAACTGTGACCCGTGCGCTGCAGGAAAGTACGAAAATGGAGCCCGCACTGGGTGTAACGCTTGCGGGAAAGGACATTATAGCACCGGGGGTGCTTCAGGTTGCACCGCATGTGGTCAAGGGAAGTACCGTAATGCCGAGTCCGGAACCAAAGAGGCCGATTGCACAGAATGCGCCGGAGGACATGTAAGCGGGGCTGGGGCAGCAACATGCTCAGCCTGTGCTGTCGGAAGGTACGAAAACCTACACACCGAGTGCAATATTTGCGGCGCTGGCAAGTACACGGCCACTACGGGGTCCTCGGGTTGCACAACTTGCGCCTCCGGAAAGTACATCTCCGACGCCGGCTCGGACCAAACTAAACACGACACCGCGAATGATTGTAGCGCCTGTGAGGCTGGAAAGTATACGAACGATAACCAGTCTGGTTGCTCCACCTGCTCCGCTGGAACTTACAGTGGCTCCCAGTCGTCGAGTTGCACCAACTGTCCTGCGGGAAAGTACGAAAACGGTGCCCGCACCGGATGCAATATTTGCGCTGCAGGAAAGTACAGCAGCGCTAAAGCAACGAGCTGCACGAGCTGCGCCTCCGGAAAGTACATCAGTGACTGGGGAAGTCACCAAAACCACCACGATAGCGTGAATGACTGTACGAATTGCGACGCCGGTAAGAAGTCAAAAAGTGACCGATCGGGCTGTGACAACTGCGGCGCAGGGACTAAAAGCTCAACCGGAGCTGGGTCATGTACTACTTGCGGGCAGGGAAAGATTAGCGGGGCTTCGTCGAGTAGTTGTAGCAACTGTGCGGCTGGGAAGAAGGAAAACGGAGCCCGAACCGCATGCACGTCTTGCGATGGAGGAACGTACAGTGGATCCGGGTGGTCGAGCTGCACCAATTGTCCTGCGGGAAAGTACGAAAACGGTGCCCGCACCGGGTGCACTATTTGCGCTGCAGGAAAGTACAGCGGCGATGGATCCACTGACTGCACGAGCTGCGCCTCCGGAAAGTACATCAGTGACGGCGCCACGCACCAAAACCACCACGATAGCGTGAATGACTGTACGAATTGCGACGCCGGTAAGAAGTCAAAAAGTGACCGATCGGGCTGTGACAACTGCGGCGCAGGGACTAAAAGCTCAGCCGGAGTTGGGTCATGTACCACTTGCGACCCGGGAGAGATTAGCGGGGCTTCGTCGAGTAGTTGTAGCAACTGTGCGGCTGGGAAGAAGGAAATCGGATTCCGAACCGCATGCGACGACTGTGATGAAGGGTCAATTAGTTCTGCTGGAGCCACATCATGCAGCGATTGCGGAGCCGGTAAAAAGGCATCGGCCGGCTCAAGCTGTGAAGATTGCGTCAAAGGAAGGTACAGTGGTAACAAGGCGTCTTCGTGCACCATTTGCGCTGCTGGGTGGTACAGTGACGCCAGCGGGGCATCCAGCTGCTCTAGTTGCGATTCTGGAACCTACATTTCTGACAACGGAAGCAATGAATTAAGTCACGACAGCAAATCGGATTGTGCTAGCTGCAATGCAGGTGCGTTTGGTCTTCGAAGGGGTGTATCTTGGACATTTTTGCGCTGCTAACTCAACTCATCTCGAACTTATCGAACGCATCTTCACCGCCCCGCAGGAACGTATTCTAGCTCTGGAGCGTCGACTTGCTCCAACTGCAATGCAGGTAAGTTCAGCGGCAACGGGGCATCCCAATGCTCCATTTGTGGCAAGGGAAAGTATAGTCGCGCAGGACTGGGGAGCTGCCTTAGTTGTCCTGCTGGAACCGAGTTATCGGACGACGGAACGAAAGAGGATTACCACGATGCTGTTGGAGACTGTGCTGCTTGCGCTGCCGGAAAGTCTAGTTCCGCTGGCTCGGCCACCTGCGACGACTGTGGCATAGGAACCTACTCGGCGGAAGCAGCGAGTTCATGTACTTCCTGCGAGAAGGTGAGTATTTATTTAGATTTCCTTCTTTTCGCCCGGTCTAACCGCATGCCAACTCGCAAATCGTCACCTACAGGGAAAATACTCCAACTCTGTGAGGACGGCGGATGGCTGCACTAATTGTGAAACTGGCAAGTACCAGGGAAGCACCGAGGCGACTTCCTGCGACGAATGCACTGCGGGAAAGAAGTTAGTGAACAACCAAGGTGCAGATTTGACGGCGGCTTGCCAAGACTGCGCAGAAGGCAAATACTCTTCCGATTCTCAGGAGACGTGTGACTTATGCCCAGCGGGGAAATGGTCTGATAGCCTAGGTTCCTCTTTTGACGGGTGCGATACATGCGATAAAGGCAAGGCCAGGGCGGAAAACTCTGTCTCTGGCTGCGCTTCTTGTGCTGCTGGCAAGTATCAGTCCTCTAAAGGTGAGCCGTTGTGTTCGGACTGCCTCGAAGGAACGTTCGCGTCAGCAACTGGTACGGTCACTTGTACCGCCTGTGAGAACGGAAAGTACGCCACCTCGACCGGGTCCCAGGAATGCACAGCATGTGGTGTGGGTACGAAGAGGGTCAGCATTGATACCAGTCCCTCCTGCGAGGACTGTGATGCAGGCACCTACTCTTCCGAGGCTTCAAATTCGTGCACACCCTGCGACCAAGGCAAGAAATCTGGTGCTAAGGCGCCCGAATGCTCTGTCTGCCCAAGCGGCCAGACCTCTGGTTCTGGTTCTGGGAGTTGTTCTTATTGTGTTGCCGGGAGGTATGCAAATGGCCTCTCCGACGCTCCTAGCTGCACCTCCTGCCGCTCCGGTGAGACGTCCTCTGTTGGTGCGAGCTCTTGCACTGAGTGCACCGCCGGAAAGTTTTCAAAATCGGACACTAGAATTTGTACCGACTGCGACGCGGGTAAATTTTCAGGCGGTAACGTTGACGTGTGTGAAGACTGCCCTCTAGGAAAATTCGCTCAGAGTAAAGGGACGCAGAACAGTTGCGAAGAATGTCAGGACGGACAGTTCGCGCAGTCACTTGGCTCGACGTCGTGTGATAGCTGCGGTGCTGGATACTACTCCTCTTCAGATCACAAAGTTTGCAACCAGTGCGCTGCCGGAAAGTTTTCGCCCTCTGCTGTTGGTAGTGCCAATGCCTGTACTAACTGCCCCAAGGGCAGGTACGGTCAGAATACAGGACAGGCCAGCGAGGATTCGTGCGATGACTGCGACGCAGGTACACATGCTGCAAGTACGGGCCAGTCCTCTTGTGACTCCTGTGCACAGGGCAAATACTCCGGCGAAAGCGGATCGGAAAACTGCACGCCTTGTGCGGTGGGCAGATTCGCCTCTAAAACTGGCGAAGCCGCCTGCGAAAAGTGCGGCGCTGGCAAGAAAGCCGCGACCACTGGATTGACGTTTGATTGTGACACTTGCCCTGCTGGAAAGTTCTCGAACGAAGAGCGAACTGTCTGTGAACCCTGCGAGAGTGGAAAGTTTTCTGAGGCGGGGTCCCTTCAGTGCACATCCTGCCCCGGAGGCAAAGTGACTAGTTCTGACCAAACCGAATGTGTCGATTGTGGTTTGGGAAGGTATTCCTCAACAACAACAACGTGCGACGACTGCCCTAAGGGAAGGTACTCCAATGAGCTAGCTAGTGCGAGCTGCTCCAAATGCGCCGTTGGCTACTATCAGGACAAAACGGGTCAATCGTCCTGCAATCTGTGCGCCGAAAACTACGACACTCAGGGCATGGAGGGTTCCACCGATATCTGCGTGGCTTGCGAAGGCACGAAAACCCGCTACAACGATCCTTTCGAGGCTCAGTGCGGCTCTTGCGTAGATGGCAAGACGGACAGGGCCTCTGCAGGGGCCGCCAGAGATTGCCAACCCTGCGAGACAGGAAAGTACTTCGACATTGGTGACAAAACATGTAAAAGTTGCGAAGCGGGCAAATTCACTGATGAAACGGCTCAAACCGAGTGCGACACATGCGATGCGGGAAAGAAAGCCAATTCTATCTCCGCGGCTGTTCGATGCGACGACTGCGATGCTGGAAAGTTCGCGGAGAGCGGTTCAACGTCATGTACTGATTGCGATGTTGGAAAGTCAACTTCCGGTGACACTGGCGCCCTCTCTTGTGGCGATTGCCTTCCTGGCACGATAGCTGCTAGCACAGGTCTCGCTATCTGCGTCCAGTGTGACCTTGGCGAGTTTCAAAGTGCCTCTGGGAAGACAGCATGTAACAACTGCGCCAACGGAAAGTACGCTGCAACGCAAGGTTCGACTTCCTGCTCGTCCTGTACCGCTGGAAAGCAGTCGAACTTGAACGACGCTGCCACTGGTTGTGATGATTGCGTGGCGGGGAAGGCAAGCAACAGGTGAGATCCGTGTTATTTTTTCCTCTCCGCTAAAAATATTTCTGACATTACCGTCAACGTCGCACCCACGCAACCCGCAGTGACTTTACCGACTGTGTCAATTGCCCCGATGGAGAGTACAGTGACGCCGCTTCTAGTAGTTGCACTGCTTGTCCCGCGGGCAAGAAAGACTCTTATTCTGGCGGCTCTGAAAAGTCCAAATGCATTGCTTGTGTTGCGGGAACTTTCTCTGGCTCTGGAGCAACGTCTTGCACCTCGTGTAGTGCTGGCAAATACAGTATTTCTATGGGCGGACTCTTCACACATTGTATGGATTGCCCCAGCGGGGAGGAATCGGGCCCGGGCTCGGGCACCTGCACACCATGTGCCGCTGGATCATTTTCAACAGGCGGTGCGTCTACCTGCATCCAGTGTGATGCTGGAAAGTACTCTGACCCTGGATCGAGCTCATGCTCACCATGTGCCAAGGGATCATTTTCTACAGGCGGAGCGGCTATCTGCTCTTCGTGTCCTGCTGGAGAGTTCTCTGCTAGCCCTGGTTCTGACAAGTGCTCCTCATGCGACACCGGCAAGGTCAGCAGTGAAGGAGCCTCCGAGTGCACCGATTGCACTGCAGGAACGAAAACGAACTCTGATTCTTCCGAGTGCGATCTCTGTGGGAAGGGGAAATACTCTGGATTGCGAGCATCCTCGTGTACTAATTGCGATCCTGGAACTTACGCCGATTCCAAAGGCAAGGCAACTTCATGTGAACCTTGCCCTACAGGCACAGCCACCAACGAGCCAGGCCAGGCGTCTTGCTTGGCGTGTGGTGCCGGAAAGATGGCCTCGGCCCAGGGCATGACATCTTGTGAGGATTGCGCCGCCGGGAAGTACCGGGGTGCCGAAGGAGAGAACCAGTGCACATCTTGTAACACTGGGGAGATCTCTTTGAAGGCAGCTTCAAAATGTACAACGTGCACTGCTGGAAAAGTTGAGAAAGACAATATTGCATGCGAGTCGTGCACGTACGGAAAGTATAGTAATGTGGACGGAGCCAACTCCTGCTTGCTTTGTCCCGCTGGAAAGCACAACCCTGACTTCAATACCCAGGCTAATCACAACGAAGCTAACGACTGCATTGCATGCGACGCTGGGACCTACCAAAGCGAACAGGGAAAGAGCTCTTGCGACGAGTGCCAAGCTGGAACCTCCAGCTCTAGCAACGCCATCGTTTGCGTGACCTGCGAAGCCGGAAAGTACAGCGAAGCTCTGTCCGCGTCTTGCACGAACTGCCCGGGAGGCAAATTCATCCAGGATGACAAGAGCGATCCCTCCATGCATGCGACTCTAGCATCCTGTGATGATTGCTCGGCCGGGACCTTCAGCTTTGAGGGACTTGCCACTGCCAACTGCGTTGCCTGCGGGGCCGGAACGTACAGCAAATCTGGTTCATCGTCTTGTTCTGACTGCGAAGCTGGCACGTATCAGCCCACGGCTGCCCAGGGGAGCTGCGAAATCTGCCCTGCCGGATCTGACTCTACCCTCCGCCAAAGCGCCTGTCAAAAGTGCAACCCCGGTGAATACAAATCCTCTGGCGAGAGGCTGTGCGTTGACTGCCAGGCTGGCACCTTCGCGTCCGGTACTTACCAAAAGCGTATTCAGACGTGTGTGCCTGGTTCAAACATTGAGACGTTTGCTTCAATTTCCGTTGAAGAGTGCAAGGTGAAATGCGACGCTGAATCCAGTTGCTTAGCATTCGAGTACGGCGTGGCGTACTCGGTTTGCGACAGCTGCACGCTCTTGCCTGGTGACTGCAGCCTGCAGTCGTCCATTTCCGGTTACGACACAGATGATTGTAATGGCTATGTCAACAACATGGACCTTTATGTCAAGACTTCTTCGATAGGTGATGTTGGGGCTAATGTTTGCGAGTCCTGTTCCGCTGGGACATACTCCCTACCAAGGAGCGATAAATGCAGCGAATGCGACAGGGGCACGCAGAGTGGACCAAGTGCGGCCTCTTGCACCGATTGCGAGCAAGGCAAGTACAGCGACTCAAAGGCATCTGCCAGATGCACTGGTTGCGAGGCTGGAAAAATTGCCAAGTCAACGGGCGCAGTGGCATGCGAGAATTGTTTGGGCGGCACCTATGCAGCCTCTACCGGTCTCTCGAATTGTGCCAGCTGCAGTCCCGGAACCTTTACCAATACTGATGTTGGATTCTCTGTCTGCTCCAGTTGTACGCGCGGAAAGTTCAACTCAGCGCCCTCGAGTTCGTCTTGTGACGATTGCTCTCTTGGTAAATACACTGAGTCCATCGGAAGCACCTCCTGCGACGCGTGCGAAAGCGGCAAGTACACCTCCTCCAGCGCAGGTTTCGAGACCTGCACTGATTGTGAAGCGGGCAAGCACGCGGTTTCATGTGGCAGCTCCAAATTTGCTGCCAACTGTGAGATCTGTTTCTCTTTGCACGGTCTTTGTGGAGGTGACTGCGAGACCGACAGCAATGGTATCTGCGACGACAAATTTGGTCGATCGATTGTGAGAGACAGCTGCATGAGCTGTTTCAGCGGTCACTACAGCTCCGCGAGCTCGACTGAATGCCAAACCTGTCCTTTAGGGCAGGTTCCTAACACTGGCCAGACCACTTGCGTGGAGTGCGCGATTGGAACCTTCTCGGAGGGAGACGGCGCTTCTCAGTGCCTGAACTGCCCTAAGGGAACGTTTGGCGAGAGCAATTCTGCAGGCCAAGCGATTTGTAGCGACTGCCCTATAGGGAAGTTTACCAGTACTGCGGCCTCTACTGAATGCACTTCTTGCACCAAGGGCCAATTTCAAGACCAGGTTGGGAGTGACCAGTGCAGCTCCTGCAGGCAGGGAACTTACAACAATGAGCTTGGGCAAGGGTCGTGCTCCCTTTGCCCTGTCGGGAAATTCGCCAATACCAAAGGATCTGAAGCCTGCTCTGACTGCCCCACAGGAGAATCGACTAAGAGCACTGGAGGTGAAACCTGCTTCGAATGCAAAGCGGGCAAGTTCTCTGCCGCTGCTGGGGGCGTTTGCGAGTTCTGCCCGGCTGGAAGATACCAAGATTCTCACGACGATGACAGTGTCGTGAACAGCTTCTGCACAGAATGCCCAGAGGGCAAGTTCTCTGGCTCGCAGGGGTCTCAAGTGTGCACAGATTGTACTGCGGGCAAACAGGCGAGCGCAGACAAGACAAGCTGCGAAATCTGCCCTGCAGGCTACATTGCGGATTCCTCAACTGGTGATTGTGTCGAATGTGCCGCCGGTACATATTCAAGGGACGGAACTACCTGCGAGGCTTGCGTCGTCGGAATGTACTCGGCCAAGCGCGCCGATTCTTGCACTTCCTGTGAAGTAGGAAAGAGCGCCCCTTCCACGGGCACGGCTAATTCTTGCACGGCGTGCGAGGTTGGAAAGTACAGCAACATAGCCGGTTTCTCTATCTGCACTGACTGCCGAGGGGGTGAATACCAAGATTTAGAAGGCCAGACCGGATGTAAGCTTTGCGCAGCGGGAGAATATTCAGGGAGTATGGGATTGGCAACATGCGAAGCCTGCGCGGCTGGAACCATTTCTCCCTCCGAGGGCTCCATCTTCTGCTACAATTGCAGTCCTGGAACTATAGCCGCCACGGCTGGCCTGACATCATGCACAGCGTGCTCTCCGGGCAAATTTAGCGGAAGCGGAAGTGACGCGAAAATTTGCGAGCCCTGCGCAGCTGGTACCTACTCCCCCAACTACGGTTCGAGCTTCTGCAATGATTGCTCCGCTGGAAGTACTTCAGAAAAGAGCGAAGGATCAGAGAAGTGTGTCGAATGTGTGGCCGGAAAGTTCACCTCCACGTCGAGATCTGCAACGTGTCAAGATTGTGACGAAGGAAAGTATTCAAGCGCTGGATCCAAGAACTGCGACAATTGCGCAGCTGGTCGCTACGCATCTGGCAAGGGCACTGACGCCCCCACCGACGGATCCACCGCCTGTTCTCCTTGTTCGGCTGGATCAAAATCGTCTGCGGGAGCTAGCACATGCACGTCCTGCGACAACGGAAAGTACTCATCCTCTGAGGCGTCGACCATGTGCGTGGACTGCCAAACAGGAAAGTACTCCATCTCGACCCTGCCTAGTTCCCTCGTCAACTGTGAGGAGTGCGCAGCAGGAGAGGCGGCATCTTCCTCTGGCTTGAGCGGTTGTACCATGTGCAATCCAGGCGAATTCAGCACTGCTGCCGCTGCGACGTGTTCTCCCTGCACTCCGGGAAAATATTCTGACTCTCCAGGCACCCCCGCCTGTACAAGCTGCATCGGTGGAAAGTTTTCCGCTTCGTCTGGGCAGACAAGTTGTGCAGCCTGCGGAGAAGGCAAATACGCCCACGAAGAATCTGATAGATGCTTCAGTTGTGCTGCCGGTTTCTTCAGTGGTCCCGCTGCTGAAGAGTGCCAAAACTGCGTCAAGGGTAAGTTTAGTGGAAGCGAGGCGTCAGAGTGCCAAGACTGTGACCCGGGCTATTACTCTGGCTCCGACAATTCGCCCTTCTGCACAGCTTGCCCTGCGGGCTCCGTCCCCAGTTCGGATAAAAGTTCGTGTGAGAGCTGTTCGGCCGGCAGCGTTGCCCTCTCTGCTAGTTCCACCTGTTCCGCCTGTTTGGCCGGAAAGTACTCATCCGCCGACAAGAGCCAGTGCATCCTTTGTCCCACTGGCAAGTCTTCTGGCGCCACCGCTAGCTCTTGTACTGATTGCGCCGCCGGAACCTTCGCCGGTGCCACCGGTACAGAAGACAGCTGTGACAATTGCCCGGCAGGAAAGTTCTCCTCAAGTCGTGGAAGTACTTACTGCAACGAGTGCGCCAGTGGCAAACACGCTGCTTCCTCGGGCTTGTCCGTTTGCGTAAGTTGCGTTGCTGGCAAGAAAAGTGTTGCCGACAGCGATGGCCTATTCACCTTGTGTGAAAACTGTCCTGATGGACAATACTCCGTCGAAGCGTCCTCTACCTGCAGTGCTTGCGATGCTGGAAAGAAAACGGAGCTAATTGATGGTCTTGCCACCGACTGTGCCGACTGCGAGGCTGGAAAGTACAGCTCCTCCTCGGGCTACAGCTCGTGCACCTCTTGCAGTGTGGGCACCTTCTCCCTTGGCGGAGCCGAAAAGTGTGAGCCTTGCGCTTCGGGGACGTCCAGCAATGTTGTGGGCCAGAACCAGCCTTGCCCAAGTTGCGGGGCCGGGACTAGGAGTATATCTTCGTCGGGCTCTACTGAATGCGTGGATTGTTCTGGCGGGACCTTCTCCGACGGTGGCGTCGATACCTGCGAGAGTTGTCAAGCCGGAAAGGCCAGCTCAACGACCAAGGCTACTTCTTCCGATTGCTCTGACTGCGAAGCCGGAAAGAAGAGCGACTCTGGGAGCGAAGAGTGTGAAGCCTGCGAATCTGGCAAGTATTCCGAGAACGTGGCTAGCAACCGCTGCACCAGCTGCCCCAAGGGCACATTCAGCGCATCTGCGAGTACAGGCTGTACCGATTGTAGCGCTGGAAAATACGCTGCTTCCACCGGCTATGAAGAGTGTAACGATTGCCCTGAAGGGAAGTACCAACCGGACCAAGGAAGTTTCTCTTGCGACGCCTGCACGACAGGCAACGCTGGGGTTGGATCTGCGACCTGCGCTGGCTGTGGAGTTGGAAAGTATGTCGGAGGTTCGAACAGCTGTCTGACGTGCCCAGCGGGAACATACCAGCCCAGCGCTGATAATTACAATACAGACTCATCCTGTTATAACTGCCCAGGAGGGCAATTTAGCTCTGTGGGATCTGCCTCTTGCGACTCTTCGTGTAGTCCAGGAACATACCAAGATTCCACGACCAAAACGTGCGAGCCTTGTGATGCAGGAAAGTTTACATCCTCGTCTGGGCAGACCAGCTGCTCCGCTTGCCCTGCGGGTAAGGCTAGCACTGCGAACTCAAATGAGTGTTCGCTGTGCGATGAAGGAAAGTACAGCTCTAGCAGTGGATCCTCCACCTGCAATACTTGTGACAATGGAGAGTGGTCAGCGTCGGGCAGTATCTCTTGTGAGAAGTGCGAAGCTGGAACCTATGCTGACGCGGACATGAAACCCGTCAAATCTTGCAAATCTTGCGACCCTGGTTACTCAGCCGCTAACGAAGGCTCCACTGTCTGTGATGAATGCTCCGCCGGAACGTACTCTGGTAAAGCTGCCACCGGATGCTCCAGTTGCTTTGCCGGCTACTGGTCCGACCCCGGTCAAGAGATCTGTTCTCGTTGCTTGGCAGGGAAGAAGCGGTCTACCGACGATTCAATGGGCTGCGTGGAGTGTGATTCTGGCTCGTATTCTCCGTCTCCTGCTTCAACGGCGTGCACGTCTTGCGAGGAAGGCAAGTACTCCGAAAACAAAGCGAGCCTTGGCTGCGATGACTGCGAGGCTGGAACATTCGCCAACTCAGACAAGACCAGCTGTGACGGTTGCGACCCTGGATCCTATACCAACCTGGGCATTGCCTGTGTCAACTGCATGCCCGGATTTTTCTCCGATGGCACCAAGGCTTGCGAGAGTTGCCCCGCTGGAAAGAAATCGGAAGCAGCAAAGCAGGCGAGCTGCGCTTCTTGCTCGGCGGGAACTGTCAGCAGTTCGGGGTCGACCACGTGCACACTTTGCGACAGCGGGTCTTTTCCGAACAATGAGATGAGCAAGTGTACAGAATGTAGCGCCGGAAAATTTGCGCCGACACCCTCGGAAGCTGCGCCTAACCTCTCTTGCTCGTTCTGTGCTTCTGGGTATGTATCAACTTACAATGGTGCGTCAACCTGTACGCAATGCCCTGCCGGAAAGAAGGTGAACTCCGACTCCACCGACTGTGAAACCTGTTCGGAGGGAAAGTTTTCTGCCGCCGGCGCAACGGAATGCGAAGCTTGCACTGCCGGAAAGTACGCCCCTAGCAGCTCAACTGGCAATGAGGATTGCACCACGTGCCCCTCTGGAAAGTATTCATCTGCCGCCAATGCCACCACTTGCGAGATCTGCAACGCTGGGAAGTACTCTTCTGCCACTGGCGATGATGCTGGTGGAGCCACATCATGCGAATCGTGCGTTGCTGGCAAATTCCAGGATCAAGACAGCCAGAGCTCATGCCGAGACTGTCCCGTCGGAACGTCCCAAGTCTTCACGAGCTCTATCTCGTGCGAACCTTGCGAAGCTGGCAAATTTGCCGAAATTCCGGGAAAATCTACCTGCGAGGTATGCCGAGCGGGTACGGTTGCTACGAGTAGCGGCTCGGTTTCTTGCACGGCGTGCCCCTCCGGAGAAATTCCGGACCCAGATTCTTCCACCCTTATGACGGAGTGCAAACAATGCTCTCCTGGTACGGTCGCCACCTCGTCGGGGTCGTCCTCCTGTGCAGACTGTCAGCTAGGCAAGTACGCGTCTGCCAGTGGTCTCTCCACGTGTAGCGATTGTCCTGCAGGCAAGAAAGCGGCCGGGACGAAGCAGACGTCTTGCTTTGACTGTGAGCTTGGCCAGTTCCAGCCTAGCACTGGCGAGGATACTTGCGAGACCTGTGCCGCCGGAAAGTACTCCCAGAGTAAAGGTTCGTCTAGCTGTACTGTGTGCCCGGGCGGAAGCGAAGCTTTGAGCGAGGGCTCCTCTGCATGCGTCGGTTGCACAGCCGGTAAGCGAGCCACCAAGACATGCAGTGATGACGGCTCTTGCTCCAACTCGGGCTGCCTGGACTGCACCGCCGGGACGTTCAGCTCTGCCGAGGCGTCCACCTGCACACCATGCTCTGCTGGATTCTTCAGCGCTTCCCGCGCGATCTCTGGAAGCGCTCCGAGTCAGTGCGAGCCTTGCGTAGCAGGAAAGTTCGCTGAGAACTCTGGAACCGCGGACTCGTGCGAACCCTGCGCCGAGGGCAAGTTCTCCACCGATAGATCCTCCTCTTGCATGCTCTGCGCTGCAGGTAAGGTTTCTGTTGGTGGTCTTGCCACGTGCTCCAACTGCGATACAGGCAAATACAGTGACGAAGGGGAATCTGCCTGCAGCAGCTGCGCTGCAGGCAAGTACACCTCCATTGTTGCGTCCGCCAACTGTAACGATTGCGGTGCTGGTACAAAGCCCAATGCCACCGCCGACGGCTGTACCGCGTGCGGACCTGGAACGGCCAGCTCCTCCGGGTCGCCCACTTGCGACACCTGCGAGGCAGGAAAGTTCAGTGAAGGGGAGGCGGCCAAGTGCACCACCTGTGCACCGGGATCGTCATCCTCGTCTGGCGCCAAAACTTGCTCTGCATGCGAAGCCGGTAAATACAGCTCCTCTAGTTCCGTGTGTACCCCTTGCAAAGCCGGAAAATACTCTTCCATATCCGGGAGCAACTCCTGCACTTCATGCTCCCCAGGTTACGTGACAAGCTCTGCTGGTCAGACGGAGTGCACTGCGTGCTTGGCGGGAACCATAGCGACTAGCTCAGGGCTCACGGGCTGCACCAACTGCGACGCTGGGTCTTATAGTCCCTCTGGCGCAAGTGACTGCGTCCCCTGTGTGGCTGGAAAGAAATCTGACGCCAAAGCTACGCCTTGCTCGGCCTGCCTTGTGGGAGAAAAGTCGGAAAGTGTGTCCGGATCCAAATCTTGCGAGACTTGCCCAGCAGGCTCATTCTCCGATGGCAACACGGCCACATGCAGTGACTGCAGCCCGGGTAAGAAGAGTGTTGCAGGGGGTGGCTCGGACTCTTGCGCTGACTGTTCTGCGGGAAAGAGCAGCCAGAGCGGGTCTGCGACTTGTTCTTCCTGCGAAGCCGGTACATTCAGCACCGTCGGGTCGAGCTCTTGCACTTCGTGCGCCCCTGGAACATATTCTGGGAGCAGCGATAGCAACTCGTGCGACAACTGCAAGGTTGGCAAGGCCTCAAATGTCGTGGGTGCCACCCTCTGCAACGACTGCGTTGAAGGGAAATACCAAGATTCTGTTGGACAGAGTGCATGCAAAACATGTCGCATCGGTCACTACACTGACGAACCTGGCCTGACCGAGTGCAAGGAGTGCGATGGCGGATCCTTTGCTAGTTCCGTGGGCTCCAGCGGATGTGCCAGCTGCGTTGCCGGCAAGTTCTCGTCAGCCGGTGAGAGCTCTTGCACGTCTTGTGAGAGCGGTAAGTACCAAGATAGCGGTGGCGAGGACAGTTGCAAGAGGTGTGCTGCCGGTAGTTTTAGCGTCTTTGACAACGCGGGGACTGCAGCCTGCACCCCTTGCCCCTCGGGCGCCTTCACCGCCTCAGAAGGCTCCGTCAGCTGCAGCGATTGCCCTGCTGGAACGAAAAGCTCTGCCAATTCTGGCTCTTCCTCCTGCTTCGATTGTGAAGCTGGCAAGAAATCTTCGGAGAAGAGCGCATCTTGCGCCGACTGTAACTCCGGAAAGTACAGCACTTCGGGAAGCGAGTCTTGCGTGGACTGCAGTAGCGGAACATCCAGCTCCTCAGGCGCTGCTTCTTGCACAGATTGCACGCCAGGAAAGTACGCCGCTTCCAGTGGGCTGACTTCTTGCACAGATTGCGAGAACGGAAAGTACCAGGGCGCAGCCAGACAAAATAGCTGCAACGTCTGCTCAGCCGGAAAGACTAGCGGTGGATTGGAGGGGCAGGAGACTTGCACCTCATGCATCGCGGGCAAGTACACTAGCGACGCAGACCCTCTCACCTGCAGTGCCTGCGAGAAGGGGACCTTCTCAAACATTGGCTCCTCCTCCTGCACCAATTGTCAGGCTGGAAAATACGTTGCGTGGGAAAGCGCGTCCTCTTGTATTGACTGCAAGAGTGGAAAGTTTTCTGCTGCCAAGGCGGAGGAATGCACTCTTTGCGAGAGCGGTTACTTTAGCGCCTTCAATGCATCCACCACCTGTTCGGGCTGCTCGGCCGGATACTTCAGTTTTGAGAAGAGCGACGCGTGTAGTGAGTGCGATAGCGGCAAGTTCAGCGCGGCCACCTCGAGCGACTGTTCCTCTTGTGCACCTGGCTCCTACAGCGTCGGGCTTTCCTCCTCCTGCGAACCTTGTGCCAAGGGCTACTTCCAGGATGAAGGGGAAAAGAGCACTTGCAAGGAATGCCCGATCGGAAAGTTCGGGGCTAGTTTGGGTCTCAGCGCCTGCACCCCTTGCCCTGCTGGTTGGTACCAGGACAGCTTAGCCCAGGGCCTCTGCAAGAAGTGCCCGATCGGGAAATTCAGTGCCGAGGAGGGTTGTGACTCATGCACTGAGTGTGAGGCGGGAACTAGCAACCCCGTAAGTGAGGCCGTAGTGTGCTCTGACTGTGGAGCGGGAGAGTATTCAGCTACTGGGGCTGCCACTTGCGTCACCTGCGAGAGTGGCAAGTACAGTCCGTCTCCGAAGAGCGTCAGTTGCACGGAATGCAATCCAGGAGAGCACGCCGTTGCTAGTGGTTCGTCAACATGCACCTCGTGCTTAGCAGGAAAATACAGCGGCAGCTCCGGTTCGACGAGCTGCGCCATTTGCAAGGGTGGAGAGTTTAGCGCGGTGGGAAGCTCTTCTTGCGACACCTGCGCGGAGGGCAAGGCTAGCTCCTCTGAGAGCGAAACGTGCAACTCTTGTACTCCGGGCAAGTACGCCCTAACGGGAGCCTCCTCGTGCACTGATTGCCGTCCTGGGGAGTTCTCCGCCGCGTCTGAAAGTGCAAGCTGCTCGGATTGTGAGGCAGGGAAGTTCAGCCCTGACAGTGGAAGGAGCGCATGCACTTTGTGCGATACGGGCAAGTACCAAGACTCAACGAGCCAGGACACTTGCAAGTCGTGTGTTAGCGGAAAGTATGCTGCAGACGTCGGAGCGTCGGCATGCGAGGCGTGCTCAGCCGGTACTTTTGCTACCGCAAGCGGTAGCCTTGAGTGTGATGACTGCGATGCTGGAAAATATTCCGGCGAAAGCAGCAACTCGTGCGTGTCGTGTGCCGCAGGTGAATACTCTTTGGCCGCTTCTTCCGGCTGTACCCAGTGTCCCCTCGGAACTAAAAGTGGCCCAGAAGCGCCTTCTTGCACCAACTGCGAAGGAGGAACGTACGCTCCTTCTCTAGGAAGTACCGTTTGCTTCGACTGCGAGAGTGGCAAACGGGCCGCCGCAAAGAGTGCATCCTGTGAGACCTGTGCTGCCGGACTTTTCTCCTCCGCCAAGGCGACCGTCTGTAGCTCGTGTACATCCGGAACATACTCTCCTGAGGGGTCGAGTGGCTGCCTCGATTGCCTGCCCGGAGAGCACTCTGCCTCGAACGAGGCCAGTGAGTGTGTCAAGTGCGAGCAAGGCAAGTACTCCGATATCGCGAAGTCAAGTGAATGCCAGGGCTGCCTACCCGGACAGTACCAGGATAGCGTTGGCCAGGATGCGTGCAAGATCTGCGGTAAAGGGAAGTACAGCTCCTCAGCGGCAAGCGCCTCTTGCACTGACTGCGAAGGAGGCTATTTCGCCGCCAGCGCTGAGCAGAGTAAGTGTGATATTTGCGTTATAGGAAAGTACTCCACTGGCGCCTCATCTATCTGCCAGGATTGTCCGCCTGGTTACAACAGTTTCTCCGAAGGTAGCACTAGCTGCGAATCGTGCCCTGCCGGCACTTACAACAGCGAGAGTTGCGACTCCGATGGCGTGTGCGAAGTTACTGGCTGTGTAGCGTGTGATCCTGGATTCTACAGCCCTGTCGAGGGTAGTAGTGAGTGCGTGGCGTGCCCCTCGGGTTACTTCTCCGAGGCTGAAGCCTCCACGTGCACCGTGTGCCCTGGTGGAAAGTTCTCTTCGAATTCGGCCTCCTCTGAGTGCTCCCAGTGCGCCGCAGGAAATTTCAGCCCCGAGCAGTCGACTAAGTGCTACAGCTGCAATGCGGGTTACTATTCTGAAGCTGGCTTTTCAGAGTGCAGGGAATGCAATGCGGGAACGTTTTCAGGAGAGCAGCAGAGTTCTTGCTCGGCATGCGTGCCTGGCGAATACAATTCTGAAGAAGCGAGCACCAGGTGCTTCCCATGCGAGTCTGGTACCGCTTCTGATAGCTACTCTTCCACCAGTTGTTCCACATGTGTCGCTGGTAAAATATCGAACGAGGTCTCAGCCGCGACAGAGTGCGTTCTGTGCGACGCTGGAAAGTATTCTGTAGATAAGTCTAGCGCGTGTCTCAAGTGCGGCTTCGGCCGATACTCCCTGGCTGACGGGTCCACAACTTGCGTCGATTGCGAGAAGGGCAAATTTGGCGCTAGTGACACCTCCTCTGCTTGCGAAGATTGCGCCGCGGGCAAGATTGCTCCTGACAAGGCTGAGGATAAGTGCATCGATTGCCCTGCCGGAAAGGCGGCGGCGACCACCGGCCTGCACTTGTGCACTTCTTGCGCCGCTGGATACTTCAGCAGCGTGGACGGATCTGATAGCTGCTCCATCTGCGTCGCTGGAAAGGTTTCCTCGAGTAGCTCTACGAGCTGCACGACCTGTCCTTCTGGCTCTTACAGCTCGGCTGCCGGAAGTGAATTCTGCGCAATAGCTGATGCTGGATACTTTGCCTATGATGTGAACGGGGCCTCTACCCAAACAAGGTGCGATCCTGGGTATGTCACGACGAGCGCCGGTCAGAACGAGTGTGATATATGCGTGGCTGGAAAACACAGCAACTCGGCCAACACCAAGTGTGAGAGCTGCCCTGCGGGCTCTCATAGCTCAACCGACGCCAGCGACGCCTGCTCTGTCTGCCCCAAGGGTCGTTACTCTACCGGCGGCTCCTCATCTTGCACCGTTGCTTTGGCCGGAAAGTATGTTTCTGAGGCGGGAAGCTCTTCCGCCAAGACCTGCTCGGCCGGAACTTTCTCTTTGGACGAAGCTCACGAGTGCGCCAACTGTCCTGATGGCAAGTACTCCGCCGAGGTGTCCTCCTCCTACTGCTCCTCCTGCGGCCTGGGCGAATTCTCCACGGCTGGAAGTTCCTCCTGCACCACCTGTACCGCTGGAAGGCACGCTGCGACGATCGAATCGTCTGCTTGCGAAATTTGCGTAGCTGGAAAGTACTCCACTGTTGGAGCCTCTGTGTGCTCCATGTGTGAGGGAGGAAAGTTCTCGGCGCAGGAATCTGCCGCCTGCACAACGTGCGTGAAAGGAAAGTACTCCACTGCTAGTGAGAAGAGAGGTCCGACGATTTGCTCCACGTGTGTCGCTGGAAAATTCGCTGACAGAGACGGTTTGACTTACTGCAGCGACTGTCAGCAGGGATCTTACTCACAAGTTGAGGCAAGCGGATGCATAACGTGCCCCATCGGCCGTTATGCTAGCTCCGTCTCTTCCACGGAGTGCGCTATTTGCGAGGCTGGATCCTTTTCCTTAGAGGGGGCCGCCAAGTGCTCGGATTGCCCAGCCGGAAAGAGCCAGCCGGACTCGGAACAAGGTGACTGCGACGAATGCCTCGCGGGAACCTACTCTGGCGCCAAAGCCACCTCTTGCACGAACTGCCCCGGCGGTCAGTACTCTGAAATCAACTCGGCCACCGTTTGTTCCACTTGCCCTCTCGGAACCTTCTCGGTAGAAAAGTCGACCTCTTGCACAGATTGCTCAAGCGGAACCTTCGCGTCGTCTGCGGGTCAGTCGTCCTGCGATGAGTGCGCTGTTGGTCGCTTCTCTAACGCTGGGGCCTCTCTGTGCACAATATGTTCCGCGGGTAAATTCACGGGGGCGACGGGAACGACCGCTTGCGAAAATTGCCCCATCGGCACCATGTCAGAAGAGGAAGCGACGGAATGTGAAGACTGCGATCCTGGAACCTACGCAGAAGTCGAGCAGTCGACTCGCTGCGCCTCTTGCGTCGCTGGAAAGTACTCTCTCGCCAAGGCTTCCGAGTGTGTGGCGTGTGATTTCGGAAAATTCGCCGAGGAGGCTGAATCCTCAGCCTGCGAGAATTGTGATGCCGGAAAGTACTCTGCTGATGTCGAGGGTGCCTCTTCCTGTATTGCGTGCGGTGCCGGAAGGCATGCCTCTGGCGTAGGCAACGATGCCTGTTATATTTGTGCTGCCGGAAAGTACAGCCTTCTCGCTTCTGATGAGTGCTCCAACTGTGAGAGTGGCAAGTACTCAGCATCCCAAGAATCTTCTTCCTGTAGCATTTGTGAGAAGGGCTTCTTTTCGCTTTCTGGTTCGTCCGTCTGTACCGCCTGCAGTGCTGGCTACTACTCCTCCTCCACTGGATCGAGCGGTTGCACAGCTTGTGGAATTGGAAAGATCTCAAGCGCCCTCACTGCCTCGACCGAGTGCGCTGACTGTGAGGCGGGCGAATACAACGGAGTAGAAGCGCAAAGCGTGTGCCTCAGCTGCGATGTGGGGACCTACTCCGGTGCCAGCGCGACTGCGTGCATTGATTGTGAGCCAGGAACATATGCTGCGACGCTGAAAAGTGTTGCTTGTCTGAGCTGCGAAATTGGAAAGTACGAAGAATCGTTCAAAGCGAGCAGCTGCACTTCCTGCGAGTCCGGAAAATTCGCAGCCTCGGCTGGTGCTAGCACCTGCTCTGACTGCGACCCTGGAAAGTTCAGTCTCGGCAATGCTGCTTCGTGTACTGATTGCTCCGAGGGGAAATATGCTTCTTCGACTGGACAGAGTGCTTGCTCTGATTGCCCGAAAGCAACCTTCTCCTCTGCTGCTGCCAGCGTCTGCCAAAATTGCCAGGCTGGAAAACACAATCCTCTCGTTGGGTCTGCAACCTGTGTGGCCTGCAACCCTGGCTTCTTCAGCTTAGGGGCGCAGGTCAACTGCACTGCTTGTGAGAGCGGAAAGATGACTAGCGCATTTGGCGCCGATTCTTGTTCTGAGTGTGCCTCGGGTAAATTTAGCGGCACTGCTGCTACCCTCTGCAATGACTGCGCAATTGGACTCCACGCGCCCTCCCCCAACACTGAAGTTTGCGATCCTTGCCCAGCTGGCAAATACAGCGGAAATACTGGAAGTTCGGAGTGCACGGATTGCTCCGAAGGCAAGTATGGAGAGATTGCGCAAAGTGGAAGCTGCGCTGTCTGTCCCGCCGGCTCCTATTCTCTCGCAGGGGCTACCAAGTGTGAAGCTTGCCCTGCTGGTCAATTCAGCTCAGCCCAGTCGTCGACCTGTTCCGACTGCGATACTGGAAAGTATAGTGAGGAGGCTGCTGCGGTATGCGTTAGCTGCGATGCTGGTTACTTTGCTGCGTCCAAGGGAACAGTAACCTGTGATGCCTGTCCTTCAGGAAAGAGAAGTAGTAGTGGAGCTTCTGTTTGCGTGGACTGCCCGGACGGATTCTTCAGTCAGGAGGCTAGCGCTGAATGTGACTCCTCCTGTACTCCAGGAACGTACCTTAAGGAGGACGAAGACGGAGCCTTCTTCTGTCAGAAGTGTGAGGTGGGCAAGTACACGTCTACTTTGGCTAGCGAGTCGTGCACATTCTGCGACATTGGAAAGCACGCAGACGAGGAAGGTTTGTCCAACTGCAAGGAATGCGAAAGCGGCTTCTATAGCGCTGTTGAGGGCTCCGAAAATTGCGCCATCTGCTCGGCAGGAACCTACTCGCTTGGCGGGGCCAATGAGTGCACTGAGTGCTTCGCCGGTAAGTTTTCCGACGAAGGGGCAAGCGAATGCAGCGGAACTTGCTCCGCGGGAAAATACAGCAATGGCGCAGCGGCGGGTTGCCTCAGCTGTGAACACGGAAAGTACAGTGATGCTGGAGCCAGCAGTTGTTTGTTCTGCAGTCCTGGAACTTACGCTTATGTGGATGGAGGCGCGGCGGAGTGCTCCGCCTGCGCTCCCGGAACTTATGCAGCCGAGGCAGGTGCAATTTTCTGCCCCCTTTGTGACATCGGTCACTACAGCATTGAAGGAAGCAGTGAGTGCCTAGTCTGCCCCAAGGGCAAGTTCGCCAGCGTCGAAGGAACTAGTGTGTGTTCTGATTGCTCAACTGGAACGTACAGCTACGAGGCCGCCGACGCCTGCACTCCCTGTGGCAAGGGCAAGTACCAGCATCTGGAGGGCCAGAGTAAGTGCGACCAGTGCCCGGGAGGAAAGTATGGAGACAAGGTGCGTTTGAGCGTCTGCCAAGATTGCACTGCTGGTAAATTCAGCTTTGCGGGGAAGCAGATTTGCACAGATTGCAACCCGGGAACTTTCAGCTCTGAGGGCAGCGCCAATTGCGACTCGTGCAACACCGGAAAGTTCAGCGGTGGTTTCGGTTCAATCGCATGTGGTGATTGCACTCAGGGCAAGTACACGCCAGTTGGAGGAGCGCATAGCAGCTGCATCGACTGCGAGGCCGGCAAGTACAATGATGTTATGG
Organism: Triparma verrucosa; assembly: GCA_030267905.1. Classification (NCBI taxonomy): domain Eukaryota; class Bolidophyceae; order Parmales; family Triparmaceae; genus Triparma; species Triparma verrucosa. Next base: position 51,176 of record BRXX01000369.1, read on the forward strand.
CGGCGAATACCTGTGTGAAGTGTCCTGAAGGAAAGTTCAGCACTGGTTCGGCCCAAGAGTGCAATCTTTGCGACGCTGGATATAGGTGCTGGGGAAGCGACGAAGTCGGCGCAACCAATGCCAAGGAGCACAACTGCGTCGACGAAAGCGAGGTCGAGCCGGAGAAATTCTTCTGCCCTGCAGGAACGGGCCAGACCCCTGTCACTGTTGATGCCACTGGCTTCTACACCTTGCCAGAGGGAGATCAGTTCAGGTTCAACAAGGAGGGCAAGGAAGCCTGCCCTGAGTACTACGAGTGTGCAGATGGGCTAAGGGCACCTGTCATGGAGTGGGAAACTGAGGGCTGCCAAATGGCGCTGGAACCCTATTATCTAATTGAAGCCGTGGAGAACATTGCCTTCCTCGCCCTTGGCGAGCCGCAGCTGGCCAAGAGCAACCACAACCCGCCCAAGACTGTCCTATACAAACTGGAGCGGTTGGACGTTGATTTCACCTTCGAAGTTGTGAAGGATGAATCCGAGGGCTCAGCGATCATCAAGGTCGGTGACTCGCCGCTCGACCACGAGATCAGGAAGAGATACCAGTTTGACTTGATTGCGTGGGTTGAAGCTGACGAAGGCGGCGGGGTCGAAGACGCTAGGCTTAATTGCACTGTCTTTGTGAACGTCATGGACACGAACGACCCTCCCACTATCATTCTTGGTGACCCGCCCAAGAGAAATGTCACAGAGAGGAGCGATGAGAACACCAAGATTGGCGAGCCCGTCGGGGTTTCCGACCCTGATAAGCTGCAGGAGCACTTCTTCAAGATCGAGAGTTGCCACCCCGCGGCGGGATGTGACCTCTTCACCATTGGAGGTTGCTCCGGGCAAATCTACGTGGCATCCACTGCCATCAACTACAATGAGCAGCAGCAATACAACTTGACAATCAGCGTTGTTGACGACGGACATCCTGATGCAATGAGCGATTCGGGTAATGTCACGATCAATGTGCTAAACGCCAACGACCCGCCTTTCTTTTACGACATTGAGTCCAGCAGTGTCAAGTACATTGACGAGAACAGCCCCGCCGACACTCCTCTCACCGGACTAAACGGAAGCTTTGTCCTGGCTGACGATGATGACATCTTGTACTTTAACGACATTTTGACCTACAGCATTAGCAGGAACGACGCTAGCGCGTTCCAGATCAACGCCTTCACCGGCAGTATCAGTGTTGCCGCCAAGGCACGGTTGGACTTCGAGACGAGGCAAGAGTACAGCATTAGCGTCATGGTCACAGACTTGGAGGGACTTTTTGATGTGATCGACGTAAGAATATACGTGCTTAACGTCAACGAAGAACCGACTTTGCGCTACGATTACTTGAGCTTGCCCGAGAACAGCGAAGTCGGAACTTCACTGAGCTTGCTTCCCAAGGTGTCTGACCCTGATGTTGGGAGCTCTGGCTACCAGTACGGTGTTGTCGGCGGTGGCGAGAACTATCAAATGTTTACTGTTAACAGCGCGACTGGTGAATTCTCTGTTGCGATGGAAGGCTTGAATTTCGAGTCTCAGTCTGAGTTTACGGTCCTTGTGCAGGTAACTGACCCAGGAATCGACGAGGAACTCGACTCTTCTTCTCGCGAAGAGTACAAGTGCGAGCCGCTTTCTGTCACCACTTCGGTCGTTATTAAGCTCACGGACGTTAATGAGGCCCCATCCCTAGTGCTGGAATCGACTTCCTTCACCGCTTCTGAGGGCGACGAGCCTGGCACTGTTGTGGCAACAATCGGTGTCGCTGATGAGGACATTGGGCAGACCCACGAGTTCAGTGTTGAGGGTGGAGGAGGCAACTTTGGCGTCACTGTTGGAGATGATAACATTGCTTCCATTTACATTGCTAGCACATCCCTTGATTTTGAGACGCGTGGATCAACGCCCTACACCCTTACCGTCACCGTCTCTGACGGCGAGCTTGAGAACGAGAACGATGGGACCATCACAATAACTGTAAGCGACGCCAATGACAGCCCTAAGGTCCTGCCTGAGTATGTCTTGCACATTCCCGAGAATTATGTTGGGACCACCCATCCTATGTACGTCAAAGCAACTGACGAGGACGTCAACAGCGAGGTCAGTCCGGACTGGGGAAGGCTCTCCTTTTTCCTCGTGGATATGTATAATGATGAGCTTCCGGAGCAATTCTTTACAATTGACTTGGCTGGCGGAACTTCTTCTGGTCAAAACGCTACCCACGCTTTTATTACCAATAAGGAGGCTTTCGACTATGAAGAAAATAGCATCTACCAAACTCGAATGTTGGTGACCGACGCTGGAGCGGGGAGCCACAAGAGTCTTCCTTCGAGTGCTATTGTCGTTGTGTACGTCGACGATGTAAACGAGGCGCCGTACTTCCTTACCAATTATGATCTTGAAGACAGTACAGTGTTTTATGTATCTGAAGACGCGGCTTTGGGCATGGAAGTGGCTAATGCTGCAGCTCTAGATCCAGATATGAACGGTGACTGGAGTGTCATAACATATTCCATCACTGGCGGTAATGTACGCTTCGAGGGCGACCCTGGAAGCTTTGCTATTGATCCCCAATCCGGTGCGATCACTGTGGATTTCCTGAAAGAAGGCGGGACTAATTTCGAGTACCCTTACACCTACGAACTCGATATCACTGTCGAGGACGGTGGCATTCCCAAGCTAAGTGATACCACAACCATTTCCATCGAGGTAACCAACACCAACGACACACCGCTCCTTCCTAACATGAAGGCAGAGATTAATGAGGATGCTGTAGAAGGCGATGTGGTAATTACTATCAACTGCGACGAATCGTGCGATAGAGATAGTAGTAACACAATAACCGTGATTATGGGTGGCTGTTATTTAAATGGTACCACAACACCATGCCCTGGATATAGAAGTGAAATTTTTGAAGTTGAGCGGGTGGACAGTCGTACTAGCAACATAGTTATTGCTGACCCCAAGGCCGTCGATTTCGAAGATGCCGCGTTTGAAAACAATCCATGGGGAAGTAAACCTGTTTACGACCTTATTTTCACCCTAATGGATGATGGCCTTCCGTTACCTATGCAGAGCATCTTCCATGCCAAGGTCACTGTACGTGATGTCGATGAGGCTCCTTCTATCCAGACTGGAACGTTCTTCATAGCTGAAAATCGTGAAATCGGGGCGGTCGTTGGGGATGTGAACGAGCTTGCCAGTGATCCTGATTATGGAGACACCTTAACTTTTAGCATCTCCGACTCGTCTCTATACAAAGATAGCTTTGACATCACCTCGTTTGGAGCCATTGTTACCAAGGAAGTGCTTGACTACGAGACTAGGTCTTTTTACAACATCAAGGTTACCGTCACCGACTCAACTGGTCTCACAGACGAAGGCGACATGATAATCAGGGTTTCAGATGTAAACGAGGCTCCTCAAATGCAGACTGACCTGAGCTTCGAAGTCCCAGAAACCCTTGCTGCGGGCTCGAGTATCGGCCGCCTCGCCGCTACCGATGTCGATGATAGCTCAAACAACTTGATCTTTGGAATCCTTCCTGACGCCACTTTGAACAGCGACTACTTTGCCATTTCTGGCGACAGGATCTTATTGGCCAAGCCGATAGACTACGAGGATATCACTAAGTTTTTCTTGAAGGTTTACGTGAGAGATGTCGATGGACTCAATGACACAGCGATCGTACCCATTGATGTCATCGATGTAAATGACCTTGATGTCACCGACATTAGCTTGGTTGACGGCAGCACCCTGCTTGATACCGAGGGCGGAGATACTATCATCATAACTGGAAAGAATTTCGGTAACAAGTACTCCCCTGAAGCAGTCGATGTCTCAGCAACCTTCACTAACGGCTTCGATACTATTCAATATTCAGCCAGTGGTTGCTACGTCAATACTGGAAACACTGAAATCAGGTGCACAACTCCGCCAGGAATTGGAACTGGTCACGTCTGGACAATTGAAGTCTCCTCGGATACTGGCGCCAAATGGACAAAACAGGCGCCCATGTGGACTGATTACAAGGCTCCAACTTTACTGAGCGTCAACGATGCCTCGGCCCTACCAACTCGTGGAGGGCACACTGTCACTCTTGTTGGAACCAACTTGTCTCCCATCGTGTGCGATAGCACCTCCTCGTGCACGGACCATGAATTGCAGGTGTCTGACTCCGCTATTGTCACGTATGGCCGGTCCCTTTCACAAGTCACCGAATTCGAATGTGTGAATCCTAGAGCTGTTATCAATCCTGACAAGGCGTCGGACAACATGATGCACCTTGCTTGCGACACTGCTGTGGGAGTTGGCGCCGGGCTCTGGTGGCAAGTCACCATTGGCATGAAGGTATCCAACACTCAGAGCGAGACGTGGAGCCAGGAGAGCAATAGCTTTGAGGGATCGTCGACCGCCTATGCACCGCCTGCCATCGCGTATGTTGAAAGTGAGACCTTGGAGACTGTCGGAGATCAGGTGATACGCGTCATGGGGACCAACTTTGGTAGCAGTGACTACCCGGTTGCGATGTCTTATGGCAAATACAATTCTGTTGGCTGCTACGTCGATACCAAGGACAACGACAAAGATCTGATCGTGTGTAGCAGCGTGGAGGGTATTGGTTTGGGCCATCAGGTCAAGGTTGTTGTTGGCGAGCAAGCGTCTGCCTTGAGCGGAAGTGATGAGGTCGTAAACTATTTGCCTCCCCACGTTGTGGTCCAAAAGGCGGTTTCAGACTCGTCCGAGGGGGAGACAGGTACCTACGTTGACCAATCTGCCGTCTCTGGCCCTGGCGTCCTGGGGGCCAGCACCAGAGGAGGCCAAAAGCTCTTGATTGTGGGAAGGAACTTTGGTCCTGCCACTGGAGAGGAGGTTCCTTTCGCGTGGTACGGCGACAACCTTGCGTCAGAGTACGAGGCCGCCAGCTGTTTTGTTGAAGTCGCCCACACTCAGATCTCATGTTTGACGGTGGAAGGTACTGGATATGGGCACCCCCTCAAGCTTGAGGTCGGTGCGCAGCCTAGTAACATCTACCTTGCGAATATCAGCTACGCCCCCCCTACTTTGACCAGCTACGAGACTCAGTGGGATGCCTTGGACCTCGACAAGGATGGTGCAGTAACAGGCGGTGGCGAGTGGGTCCTCCTTCATGGTCAGGACTTTGGAACCGTCGCTTCGAACGCGATTGACAGCGTGACTTATGGAGATGATGGAAAGGAATTCGTCGCTTGCCAAACCTTGCCTTCCGAAGCGGCCATTGACCCGTCTTGCAACTGCCGTGTCATAGTGGATCACTCGACTATCAACTGCACCACTGCTGCGGGTGCTGGCGCCGGCCACAGGTGGATCCTCTCTGTCGATGGACAGGATAGTACCGCCCCCACTACCAAGTACGGGATACCTTTAATCACCGGGCTTTCCGGTCCTGGAGCCTCGCAGGCCGACATGGCCGGAGGTCAGGTCGTGACCATTACGGGTTACAACTTTGGCCCGACTCAGGGCTTCCTGGACAAGGTTGCCTATGGGCCCGGAGGCGGAGACGAGTTCCCTGGCGTCGACTGCCAACTTACCGTTCCTCACTTTGAGATTCAGTGCCAGACTAGCCCCGGAATTGGCTCTGACTTGGTCTGGAAGGTGACGGTGGATTTGCAGGAAAGTCTTCCTAGCGAGATGACGACTTCGTACAAGACTCCCATCATCACCAGCATAGACCCTGAAATGTACAACACAAAGGGTGGCGTTAAAATGGTCATCAACGGTACATCGTTTGGTTTGACGGTGCCCGACACTTACTTGCAGGTGCTGATGGATGGGGAACCCGTTTCGTTGGATGGGAATGAGAATGGCTTCAAGAGAGTCAGCTGGGAACAGTCGTCTGGCTACGCCTATTCCACCAATGGTGGAGCTATTTCCCATTTGAAGTTCGTGCTGCCACAGATGCCAAACCAGAACCAGGATAAGTTAGTGAGCGTGAGGCTCGGCCACTCTTCCATCAGCGGAATCGGAAGTACTTCGAACGTTCTAGCATTTACGTACGAGAGCCCCGTTATCAACGAGCTGAGGAACGTGGCCGGTCCAACTTTGGGTCTTCTCGAGACGACTGACCTGATGATTCTGGGTGAGAACTTCGGCAAGAGTGGCACCGTTTTTATCAACGATGTAGCCCAGTCTGTCAATAGCTGGGACCATGACACCATCGCCCTTAACTATCAGGGCCTTCGTGGCAACGTGACCGTGCAGGTCGGGGAGATTGACAGCGGCTGCCTCGGTGCCGGAGGTGATGTGAAGCTTGCGACTCCCTGCGAGTTCACTGACTACTCTCCTCGTTTGATTACTGACTACGTCGAATACATGCCAAGGGCCTCCGGTTATCAGACGGATGGCCTCAAGAACGATGGATCTCCAGAAATTTTGAGCTTAATAGGAAAGCATATCGGCACCTGTGAAGAATGCCTCAAGGTGTACGTCGGGGACTTTGAGTGTCCCATTGTGGACGGCAGCTTGGAGGTCACTGACAAGGTCGACAAGGGGAACACGCTCAGCTCCGTGAGCTGTGAGGTGCCCGCTGGAGCCGGAAGGAAGAACTTAGTCAAGCTTTCGAGGAGTAACAAATTCAACTACGTTCCGCTTAATGGCACCCAGATCCTGCTCAATTACAGAGCCCCTACGATCACTAGTGTGATGCCCAACAGTGTCACGACAGTTGGAGAGGTCGTTACGATCGTCGGAGATAACTTTGCCGGCATTGAGGGTTTCGTGGACGTCACCTTTGGTGAATCCAATTTGAAGATCGTACCCGGCAGCGTCACCCACAACCAGATGGAGGTAGAGATTGCGGCTGGAGAGGGACCCCAGGACCCGCTTGTCGTTGATGTCAAGGGTCAGGCTGTGAGCTATGCCGGCGTTTCTTACAAGCTTCCCACAATCTCAGACATTACTGGCGATTACCCCTTGCCGACTGTTGGAGGTACCATCACGCTTGTGGGAAGTGACTTTGGAAGGCCCGGCAAGAGTGCCGCGGCAGTGGAAGTCACCTCGGGCTCTGGAATCACGGTGGATTTGACTTTGGTGGAGGAAGACCCAGTTGGGCACAGCTTCCAGGTGTACTCGGTCGGAGAGGGTCAGGGCGCCGGAAAGATAAAGCTGGATGTCGCTGGTAATTTGGCCGACATGGACTTCAAATTCAGGAAACCTGATCTCTCTCTCATCTGGCCCTCCTCCATGAGGACGGCGGGTAATGGGAACATGACCTTGATGGGCTCAGACTTTGGAGTTGGTATTGACTTCCAGCTCAAGTTCGTTGGCGAGGGAGGTGGAAGCCACAACAACTACATCCTCGACAGCAACAGTCCCGACGGCCTCGTCTCGATAAACCACACTCATATCCTGTTCAAATCCCCTGAGGGCCAGAGTGACGAGCCTATGGGTGTCGTCTTGGTCGTTAGCGGGCAGGAGAGCGACGGAGGGGAGGTGTTCGTCGAATACTTGCCCCCCTCGATCTCCATGCTCGCCATCGCCGAGGATGCCTTGGATTCCCCGCCGATGTACATTGACTTGAACAATGATTGTGATCGGTACAGTGCCGACGGCTGTGGATTGCGAACGTCCGGCGGCTATGAAGTCGCCATCGTTGGAGATAACTTTGGGCTGGAAGGTCAGAAGGTTTTCTTCAACGACAAGAAGATCGACCCGGACAATGTTCAGTTTTACGGCCACGGTCTCGCTGTGTTCCAGGTCCCCAAGGGCGTGGGTACCCAGATCGAGGTCACCGTCACGGTTGGAACTAGGGGCGCGAATTCGGCGCTCTTCAGCTACGACCCGCCCTACGTCGAATTCGTGTCTCCCAACACTCCCAACGCCATGGGAGACACAATCGAGATCAATGGGCACAACTTTGCTGAGACGATAGAGGACGCTGGGGAAGTTCTGGTGCTGGTGGGTGGAACTCCTTGCGAGCCTGTCAAGGTAGGAGGAGTGTCTGCTAGCATCTGGCAGACCAATCAGCAGAACGAGCCGTACCTTTGGTGTGAGACGGGCAAGATGGTTGTCGGGCCGAAGGAGATCGTGGTGAACATTGCTGGTCAGAACAGAACTTTTACTGAGGAAGAGGACAGGATCACGACGCAGTGCCAGTACGGCTTTTACGGGCAGGAAGAGTGGCGTGCGTGGACTGACATCGACGGTCACTGCAAGATTGAGTGCTCTGAGAAGAGCATCAACTGCAGGGACAGCTGGGACCCGGTCACTGGAGAGCACACTCAGGAGGACTGCGAGAAGGTCCACTACTGCGTCGAGCACCTCAGCTTCTTCGGCGGCCTTGAGACTAACTGCACCGCCCTGACTCCCAAGGATGAGTTCTGCGTGGAGTGCCCTCCAGGCAGCATCTGCGAGGAGCCTAATAGAGTGTACCCTATCGAGCCTGAGAGTCTTGCAGGGTACTACAGGCAGAGCTACGAGAGTAGCGTCGCACGCTGCCACGCCGATAGGCTTCACAGGGCGGAGTGCTACGATTTTGCCCCTTGCGAGCCCGCTGAGGCGTGTCTGGGCATGAACGTCTGCCAGGATGGCTACACCAGGAACAAGTGTGCTCAGTGTTGCGATGTATTCAACCAGCACGTTCGTGACCCTATCACGAATGAGCTTGTGTTGAATGACTTTGGCCAACCCATTCTGAATGAGGAGTGCATTGATGAGGAGGGAGCGCCTTTGAAATTCTATAGGCTGAACGGTTTATGCGAGCCGTGTCCGAGCAACCCCTGGTTGCTCGTTGCGCTGTTCTTCGGCGCCTTCGCGTTCTTCGGTATGATAGCGTGGACCCTGCGACGCAAGAAGGTGGAGCTCACTATTTTGAGCATCGGCATTGATTACTTCCAGGTGCTCTCCATATTTGCGAGCACCCGAGTATCCTGGCCGGCGGACATCGAGAGGCTTTACAACTATTTGTCAGCCTTCAACTTTAACCTGAATATTACAGCTCCCGAGTGCAGCTTTACCCTCCGATACCGTGACAAGTGGCTCGCATTCATGTGCATTCCTCTGCTGATCGGCTCTGTGCTGTTCGCTACCTTCATATTGAAGTACCTCTACAAACGGTGCATCAGAAGGCTTCGCGGCAACAGGCTGACCTCGCACGGGAAAAAGATGGCCGGAACCACAATAATTATCTTTTACTTGATGTACTTGTTCATGGCTGAGACAAGTCTGGAGATGTTGAACTGCATTGAGATCATCAGCGAGGACGGAATCTCTGACGGGAAGCAGTACTTGTCGGCCGCCCCTGACGTGGTTTGCTACGCTAAGGGTAGCATGCAAACGCAAATGCTCCCGCTCGCTTTTGGCTTCTTTGGTCTTTACGGCATCGGCTTCCCAGTTATGATGGCGATGATTCTTTTTAATCAGAGCAACGCCAAATTGATGAAGGAGGACCAAGTCCTGAGGGCCAAGGGAACTGGCTCCACGAGACAAACAAATCCGAACGCTTATGAAACGAGAATCAAGTACAGCAAGCTGTACTACAGGTTCAAGCCCGACCAATACTACTGGTTGCTCGTCATTATTGCGAGGAAGTTTATGATCGCCACTTCAGCACTTTTGTTCAGGACGAACGCCACCTTCCAGCTCTGTATGATTCTGCTTGTGATGTTCGGTGGCTACGCCCTGCAAGTGAAGCACCAGCCGTACATGAGCATGAGTGAGAGGGACTGGGTTGTTGCACAAGCTGAGGCTAGGGCACTTCTGGACGGAACCGCCAACTCGCACGAGGCGGATGCTTACGTGAGCGCCAAGGCCGAGAAGAGGAACAATAAGATAATGAAACTCGGTTCAGCTAGCGGAACTGAGATTGCCGCCGCTCACGCCAAGGAGCACGCGGCGCAATTCATATGGAACTACAACGCCGTCGAAGCTGTGCTTTTGGGCTGTGCAGTGCTCGTGAACTTGTTCGGAATCATGTTTGAGTCCGAATATTTGCAGAGAAACAGCTATCAACTTGAGAGTTTGACATACACGACGTTGGTGGTCATTGGCGGATCTCTGGTGTACTACTTCGTCGTGGTTTGGTGCGAATTAATCGTAGCCGTGTGGCCGCACCTCGATATCTTCGGAATGTCGAATAAGGAAGGTGAAAGTATCGATGAAAAGGCCGACAAGAAGGTTAAGCGTGACGTTATCGGGAACATTCAAGATGATGTCAACAAGGGCGCGAGAAGCAGGGATAGCGTCTTTGTCATGAATAGCAATCCCATGCTAGGAGTGGTAGACGGGGACATAGAAGGTCCGGAACGAATAAACAGGCTTGTGAAGGAGACATACGAGCTCAGAGCAACTCTTGAGAGTGTCATGAAAGAGAACAGGGAGCTCAAACGAGGTAATCACGTCAAGGCCGTGAGGAGCAGCGTTGCCTTCGGGATGGCGCCCAAGAAAGCGAAGAAGACGTTCGGGAGAAAGGCCGCAAACATGTTAAGTGCTTTGAGTAAGTCCTTCAACGAGGATGAAGAGGAGGATGCTTTCGGTGATGATGACCTCCACAACGCGCCTCCCCCACCTAAGGGGAAGAAAGGGATGCCAAGACCGTCTACCGTCCCTCCTCCCATCAGCAAGGATCAAGCCCCCAAGGGCTACAAGTTCAAACAGCCGTCCATGTTCCTAGCTAAAACATCGAGACAAACGAGCTTGCTGGGCGACGAGGACTTCGATATGTCGAAATCGACGAGGGACGCCATCAGAAATCCTCTCTCGGGAGGGAATACGTCTCCCACGGCCTACGTCCAGAAGAGGCCTACAACAGCCAGACCTCCTCCCGGCAGCCCGGAGTCCAACACCGGCGGGCCGCTGCTTGACTTTAGGGGGCGCGTGAAGGGAGGTAAAAATAATAGAGCGGTCAGCAGGGAGGATGGGCTATGAAAAAATATATTAGGGGGGGGGAAGGGGGGAGGTGAGGTGGGGGGGGGATTTAAGGGGGTTAAGAGGATGGGGTAAGGAGGGGATAGGGTGGGGGGTAGCAGAGAGGGAGGGAGAGAAAGTATATTCTTGATATTCTTGAAACGCACTTACCATTGGAACGGATTCTGCAAAACTATTGGAGACAAGTTTGCCCGGTGTCGCTCTGACACTGTCTTGCTCCTTTCCGCTGTAGTCTCTATCCAAAACTGCGAATTATTTATTAACGTCAAATTATAAGTGCTTATTTATTGCTTCAACTTTAGCTCTAGCGAGTTCAACTTCAAAAATTCATTTTCAGGAATGTAGAAGGGGTTAGAACTCATGATCCACACAGGCTCCCTTGTTTTTTCTTCCAGACACCGGTTGTAAAATGAAACTACCGCGACTCTCCGGTCGGTCAATCTCGATTCTCTATTATAAGGGGCTGATGAAGTGGCCGGGTCAGCTTGCTGGTTGATTGACCACGAGGAGATGGCGTGAAGTATAGGTCCTGAATAGAAATACATATTTCCTTCGACGTATTTCTGGCTCCCTTGCTTTGCAACGCAAGTCCTTACATCGGTCAAAGTAGAGGAGGGGTCTATACACTCCTCCTTGGAAAAGTCCCAGAGCCACCAGTCGAGTCCTCCACCTGCCCTCGGCAGCTCGAGGGGAAGAACTGCACTCACTGTCTCTTTTCCGTCCCAACTGCAATCATAGCCTTTCGGAGTCCTCTCAGGATCAATTCCCTCCCCGTCTGTGTGCTTGAAAAACACATTAGCTCCAAACACTACGTGAGGATACTGCAGTTGAATGCCGGGCTTTTCGGAATCAGGCAGTTCCTCCCACAAAACAGCACCCCGTTCTAAACCTATAACGTCCTCAAACGCCCTCGCCATCTTTAAGAATAGTTTGATTTCTTCACTGTGGAAGGCGTTGACCATCCTATCACGGAGTCTTGCTCTCAGATTCGTCCCCAGCGACGGTCGATCGAAGACTCTCAAGTTGTCTCCCAGTCTAAATTCCGGTAACGGGTAAGCCTCGAGGTTGTATGTCCAAAGTGGTTGAAGTTCGTCAACTTTGTTGAGGATCAGATTCAGTTCAGTTCTATTCAAAACGTCGGCAACGGTGAACGGGCCGTTTTCGTAAAGCTTTTTCCATCGTTCGCTTCTCTCCCCACCTTCTCGCAACATTTGTTTGTAGTTCAGGCCTATCACCCTCCCTTGCCACATCTGGAAAACCGGACTGGAAATCGTTTCCAGCTCATTCCCCAACAGCCTTTCGAAAGGTAACGCTGACGGAGCGGCCAGTACCAAACAGCCAGCACAGATCAGGAGCGCCCTTCCCCGAACAGCCCATATGAGCACCAGGAGGTAGAGGAGCAGGAAGAGGACGGCAACTGGCCAAGCTGTATAACCTATGAAGGGGACGGCCAGAAATCCTGGCGACAGATTGATGTAGAAACCAAACGTGAGAGGGGGGAGAAAACTCAGGGTTGGACCCATTCCACGTTGTCCTGTAATAGGAGATCAGCTCGCTCAGGAAGACAAAAATCAAAAAATCTCATTTTCCTGACAAAGAGTACGTCCATTTCAGGTCACGATAGTCTTGCGTAGAGATCTCACGACTGTGCATTCCTAAGGAGATACTCATCGATCCTAACTAAGTGTTCGGGCAATCTCCAACAATGTTACTCGTTCACGATACCCCGTTCCCGATTTTGTGTGTTGTATTTCTCTCTAACAAAGCCGTAGCCTTTTTCAGGACGCACACCTGCGAACCACCCAATTTCACGAAAGCCGGAACATTTGATATTGTTTTAAGAGGGTTCCAACAACATTACTAAGAGCTCTGCTGCACTTGCCTCTTTGCCCCTCACCCTCCCCGACTACAATGGCAATAATAACAATCACATCGACGCTCCAGAAGCTCTCTACTCTCGACTCTCTCGTTTCTAGCGCTCCCGTTAGCTCCCTCCTTTCCTCCTTCAAGAAGCTGACCCTCGAAATGCACGCTGTCCTGGTCTCCCTCTCCAAGTCTGCCTACACCTCTAACGATTCAAGGTCCGACGACTTGAAGGGCTACTCTGGCGTGTTCGAAACGCCGACGGAGTTCTTCCGCTGGGCGTACGAGGTTGCGATGGAGTCTTACTTGACGTGTCTGATTAGGAGCGGCGACTACAGCAAGGCCATTGAAGCCATTGAGGACCACGAGAAGAGGTCCAAAGAACTTCAGCAGAAGTCGAGCCCTCCGCCTCCTCCTCCGCCCACCTTCGATGCGCACAAGGGGTACGCCTATTACAGGATGAAGAAGTTCGGGAAGGCGTTAGCTATAGCTCCGGACGAAGAGAGCGAGTTCCTCAGGCACATCAAGTCTCAGGCTCTGTACCGTCTGGGACGCTACGACGACTCGATTGCTAGCTACCTGCAGATTCCCTCCTGGTCGTCCGACCCTGAGGTGGTCACCAACATAGTGAGTTCCATGGTGCAAGGCGGTAGTTCGTCTGGTGTGAACATCTCCGATGTCTCAGAGTTGGAGGTCTTTCAGGACGACTACGATATCATGTACAACGTCGCCACGTTTCATCTCAGAAATCGTGACGGTGCCAAGGCCAGGAAAATTCTCGTCAACGCGGACGAAAAGTGCAGGAGTTTGCTTACCAAGAAGGAATACGAGTCGTTGAGCCTCAACTTGAAGGCTCAGCAAATTTGTGCAGACCACTCTTCGGCATCTTCAGAGTCCTACGTCGGCCTGAGAACCGGAGGTGATGTTGGCTTGCAGCTTTTGAAGGCTAACAATTTTCTCTCCAAGGAAAGCGAGGGGGGCAAGGCGAAGGAAAGGCCGTGGCTCCTCGACGCCATAAAAACGCTCGAGGAAGAACTTAAGGACGGCGCGGACAAGGTCACTGAGAAGGCCAAGCTGAAAGTAGAGCAGAACGTCAAAGTCCTGAAGGCCGTTGTTGTGGAGGGGAACGACGTCGATCTGAAGGGGAGTGAAATGGGGGGAGCCTTCGGCGCTCGGGTCAAGGTTATCAAGGCTGCATTGGAAGGTTCGTCTGATGCCAAGGCGGTGGCCGAGGGTATTAAAGGGGAGGGAAGGGAGGAGCAGCTGGTTAAAGCGCAGCTCTACATTGACTTCCAACTCTATAGGGAGGCGATTGCCGTGCTGGAGGGGATGGGGGAACTCAGGGATGAGCCGGCTATGATTAAAACCCTGAGCGACCTGTACTCCAAGGCTGGAGACAGGGCGAGGGCGGAGAGCCTGCTTAAAGACAGTATTGATGCGGGGGGTGGGGAGAGTCTCAAAATAGCCAACGGAGAAAGCCTCGTCAAGGAAGGAGATTACGAGAAGGCAGGAAAGATTTTCGACGAAATTATGGAGTGGGGCGAGTGCGAAGACGAGACACGGGTCTTGGCCCTGAGGGTCTTGGCCTCGAGCTATTATGACGTTGACTCTTGCGAGAACTTGGTGAACGATCTGCCTGCGGTAGAGGAGGGAGACGGGGAGAGTCTCGAGTTCGCTCCCCTCCCTAGGGAAGTCGGAAGGCTGAGAAGCCATAGCTCCCTCCTTGCGGTGGACACGGACTCCGAGAGGCTAGAGAGGAAGAGGCTTGTTAAGGCGAAGCGGATGAAAGAGAGGAAGGAGAAGAGGGAGAAGTATCTTCTAAAGTTGGAAACCGTGGGGAAATACGACCCTAACAGGCCCGTCGCGCCTGACCCCGAACGCTGGCTACCCAAAAACCAGCGAAGCTACAACAAAAAGGGCAGAAAGAACAGACACAATTTCTCAGGAGCGCAGGGCGCCGGAGGTGGAGCCCTCAAGGATGCGGAGAAACTCGACGCCGCCAAAAGAGCAGAAGGCGGCAACGACGCATTCAGCACGAAGCACTTGCAGGTCGGGGCGGGTGGGAAGAGGAGCAGGCACACAAGGAGATAATGCAAACGCGAGATTGAAATATTTAAGTGTGTTCTGCATGTATTAAACACCACCAATGTTTATTTATTCCTTTTAAACAGCTCAACTATCGTCTCACACACACTACACACATTATTCGGGAAGCCTTAGCTGTCGCCTAGATGAAGAGAGCGAATTCCTCAGGCACATCAAGTCTCAGGCTCTGTAAGCGTTATCCCTTCCGCCCAGTCATCAACGTCGCCCAACATCATCATGGCGCACATGATATGGAATCCATTGTCGGTCCACTTCTTCCTGTCCTTCAACAGCTGAAGGTGCTTCGAGTACGTTCGAGCATATACGTTAATGCTATCGAGTCTTGGCATAAGCCCCCAAACAACTCCGTGGAGCAGAACCCTCCACCACCAATTTAAGTTTGGTCGTGGAAAGTCGGCAAGAAAAATTAGCCTTGGGTCAGGGCTGCCCTGAACTGCATAGTGCGTGTCCATTTCGTCAAATACGAAATCGTGGCCTTCCTTCCACGGGTGCACAGACCAATCACTGGGTTGAGAGCAACCTGAATCGCCTGTTTGGCCCGCACTGAAAGTTGACATGTCCTTGTCGCAGATGACGAAACGAGTCTTTGGGAGTGATGGGCCGCTTGGTAGTAGCGAATTAATGTTCTCCGACTCTAGGTTGCCTTCATTCGCGTCAGAAGGAACAGAGAGGGCCATGTGATACCTCAGCGAACCGGAAAAGACCCCTCGATGGGGAGCCAGTTCTGACTTGCCATCCATCATATAAAAAGACATTGAGTGGAAAGGAGCATCTTTCAGTAGCTCCATAGATCTCGGAAAGTCTGCCTGGGTCTCATGAATGTCTGTGCCCATCAAGCGGAGTATCAGAGTCTTTTGGAAAGGAAATTCTAAACAAGCAGAGGCGGCGAAGTTGTGAGAGTTGCGGTTAACAAACATTTCATATTCGTCTCTGAGAATCTTCCAGCCGCCACCGCGCAGTTTATCGCGAACGCTTTGCAGGTCCGAGACAGAAACTAATTCGGACTCCCGCCAAAGGCCTCCAACAAAACCCTCCCGCGGAAGCAGGACCTTCGAAAGTACCGTGTTGAGGGGAGTTTCTCGAGCAGATTTATGATCTGTTATCAGCGCGAGGGACGCCAGCAGGATTAACAACACTAGCACGGGCAGAAACCCCACGAAGTAGAGAATCATGCCGTACAGGGGCTCAATCTCCTGCCAAGAGGGTAAAAAATCTCTGGCAGAAATAATATAGAGTTACACCGCCACACCAATCTCATTACCTTCTTCGCGATGAGAGAAAACTGGGTTCTAGCCCGATATTTATTGTTCCTGGTCACGTTCTGCCTCCGTCACTTCCCTGTACGGGCCCAGGCCCAAGCCCAAGCACAAAACTGCTCCTCATCTGAAGCTGAAGCCTGCACCCTAGAGTCAATGATAATTTCTTGTGCGCAGACCTTCTGCATGATGAGTCCGTGTCCGGACTCGGGGCCCTCAAATTCTCCCACGAATATTAAGAATATAGATTCGTGCATAGACGCAAGTTTTGCAGTCTTGCTTGACCAGCAGAAGTTTGACCCGAGCCTAGTGGCGGCTTCTACTGAGATACTCCGTGGTGGAACGCAGTCCTCGATAGCCGGAGCTCTAGCTCGCTCTAGTACGCAGACTCTCTTAAAAATAAGTGCAGGCGGTACTAGTACTACATTTTGCTCTTGTCTCAAATGCGGTAGCACTTCCTTCTTCCTGGCATTGTTCAATTCTCTTCATGAGGAGAATGACTTCGAGGTGACAGACCTACCACCGTATGTACAAGACTGGGGGCTGTGGACCTCGCCTGTGGTGAGCAGAACTCTTAATCCTGGAGATCTTGATATCATTATATACAGAGATCCTATCGAACGATATGTTAGTAGCTTTCGACACAGGATTGCATGCTGCTCTGAGTACTTACCTTCTCGTCGGGAATGTCGGGAACAGGAGGAAAAGGCCTTCTTTGTCAACATGCTTCTGAAGTATAATGGGATTCAGGAGCAGAAATCTTGCTTGACTTTTGATGAATTTGTGCAACAACTGGAAGTGGCAACTGCGAGAGGAGTTGAGGGAATTCAGAATTATCATTGGCTTCCGCAAGACATCACCTGCCGCAGGACTCCAGACACCATCTTCCTAACGATAGATGAGGTGGCTCCTGAGCTCAAGCGCTTGTCCTCCGAGGGCTACAGTGATGGGGGTATTTTATCTAACCTTGAAGTGGGACACGAAAAAAAGCACGATTCAACGAAGAGATCTCTGACCTCGGACTTTTTAGCAGTCAAATATCCAGAGGCGATGCATAAACTTTGCACTCGAAGCAAGAGAGAATATGCTTGGCTAGGACAAGAGCAAAATGAATTGTGCTTAACGCTGAATTTGCACTAACAAATAGTTTCGTTTCTCCTTCTGTATGTTCCGTCATTCATCTACTCGAATAGGGCGTATGACAATAACCTTCTTCAACTTCGAACAACCGGACCAAGTGTTACTTTCTCCCCCTTGTTGACCCTTGCCCCTCTCTTATCTTATCTTACCCCTATCTCTCCCCCGCTTTACCACGTCCCCCCTCATCCCCCCCCCCTCATCCCCCCTCCCCTCCTAATTTTTAGCTACCGTCTCGCCATTGGGTTCGTGGCAGCAAATGTATTTTCGCCTTGATAGCTACCTGCCATCGCACTTACGTCGTCGTTCGGTACGCTGAAGCTACTGCTGAAGTCCTCCTTTCCCTTCAGTACCACCATCTTGAACTTGGCGAACTTCGCCTTCTCCTTGCTCTCAGCACCGGCCTTCTTGCTCTCCCTGAGCTGCATGTTAAGCTCCTTGAGGTCGGTCGCCATTTTGATGAACTCCGGGTGAGATTTGACCTGTTTCATCATGTCCTCTTCGCTCAACGCTTTAACCGCCCCATCGTCGCCCTTTCCTCCTCCTTGGAACAAGGGGTTGCTGCTAAACTCGAGAGTCTGGAGCTCCAAGTGAAGCTTCTGAGACTCCCTCTCCATAGTAAGATCTTCCTCCTCTTCCTCGTTGGCTGATCTGAACCTGTTCACGAAGCTGCAGTGGAACGATGGGAAGACTGCGACAACGATTTCGCTCCATACGACAATGATGATGTAGCAGAGAGTGACGGTGATGACGGTCAGCGTGAGGTTCGCGAGAGTCTCGTACGGAGCCGTTCCCTCTTTCAAGAAATTTGACTCGAACATCAGACCAAACAGGTTGACGAGAATCGAAGAGGCGAGCAAGACGGTTTCCACCGTGTTGTAGTTCCAGAAGTAGTCGGCAGTTGCGGACACGACGTCCGTGGCCTCCATTGTACCGAGCTGAAACTTTTTCTTCCTTGCAGTCAAGCTTCCGCCTCTCCTTCGCTCGATCTCCTCGTTGAACTCGGCCACCGCGTCTCTGTGATCTTTAATAACCTCTTCTCGTTCGCTCATGCTCATGAAGGGTTGGAACTTGACCTGGAAGACAGCGGCAATGAAGATACAAAGGACGATCATGCACATTTGGAAGGTTGCGTTGGCCCTGAAGAGCAAACTGATGCTGGCGATGGAGAACTTCTTCGCGAGGACGACGAGCGTCCAGTACCAGCACTTGGGCTTGTAGTAGTAGTAGAGCTTACCGTACTTGAGACGGTGCTCGTAACAGTGGGGATTGGTCTTCCTCGTGTAGCCCAAGTCTTGGGCTCTCAAAATCTGATCCTCCCTGCTCTTCCTCGCCATCTCAGGAGTCAAGAGGGCCCACGCCGTGAAAAGCGGGTACCCTACAGAGTATATTCCGAGGCCGACTATGGCGTAGGGGATAAGGAACACCTGCAGGCTTCCCTCCTCGTAGCAGACCCAGTTCGTCTCCTGCATGTACTGTTTTCCGTCCGAAACGAGCTCCCCGGTAAGAGGATCTTCTAGTTCGACGACGGAACAGTTAAACACCTCGAGAGCGGTCATGCTTAGGTTCAGGTAGATGTAGTACATTATGGTGACGGCGATGCCGAAGGCCCGGTAGCTGTGGGCAAAGATATCCTTGCCGTGCTTATTGAGCAGGAACTTGTTAACCAAAACCATGAAGTAGTTGTAGACCAAGACCCCCCCCATCATGAAGGAGGGCATGATCATGATCATCCTCCACTTGTCCTCGTAGGCGAGCTCAAAGGCACACTCCGGGGCAGTGATGTTGATGTTGAAATTGAACGCGCTCAGCCACGTGTACAAGTCCAAGATGACCTGCGGCCAAGGTGTCTTGGTGGCGCTCAGCAGGGCCAAAATCTGAAGATAATCCACTCCTATGCTGAAGATGCCCAAACTCACGTGTTTCTTCTTCATAACGTAAGCGATACTTCCTCCGAAGCACGCTCCTCCTAATAAGATGGCAACAATCATCCACGGGTTGCTGGGGCAAGGTGCGCACTCTCCGTACTGTCTGAAGTACTTTATCCTCTCGCCATCCTCATTCCAGCACTCGGGGTTGTCTACCTTCCTCCCATAGTCGTCTGTGACGTAGCGGTGCATCATGTCGCAGCAGCTGTCGCACTTCTCGCCGGTGTAGCCGAAGGCACAAGTGTTGTCGCCCGCGCATGCCTCCGCTGGGTTGCACGGGTAAACTCCATAGCAGTGCGTCCGGTGCTTCCTCTCGGGGTAATCCTCGAAACAGGTCTCAGGCGAAGTAGGCAACTCCAGCCTCCAGTAACCCTCCATGGAAACGGGCTCCTCGTCGAATTGGGTGTTGACTTCACAGGTCGCGCCGCCGGGACAGGGCCTGCAGTACTCGTCTTGCCTGGAGAGGACTGTGCAATTCCTAATCCTTTGGGTCTCTTCGTAGTTCAAGTCCTCAATCTTTGTGCAGTGCTTCAAACCGACGCACTCCTCCCTCGTATGGCTCCTGTTCTGAGCGTCCCAGCTGTCGATGCACTTAGCGCTCGCCAAGGAGCATTCGTCCTTGCACAAATCGAGAATGGGCCCCCAGAAGATGCCGTCCTCCTCCTGGCCGTAGTAAGAGGCCATGCACTTGGGAGAAAAGTCAGTGTCATCTTTGTGCACCGTTACGTTTCTTCCTGCTACGGAGACCATTATGTGCTTCGGCCCGACCGTCGTTCTGGGCAGTGCACACCATAAATACGGCGTGCTGGTACCCTTCTGTTGCCAAATGGGGAACTCCTGGTCCATGCCGAAGCTGGGACCGGGGCAATTGACCCACTCGGTGTAGTTTCTGCGATTCTCGTCATACTTGGTCTGGCCGATCAAGATTGAAATCGGCCCATACTTGTAGGCAAGTTCTAGAGTTGGGCCGAAATTATTTCCGACGATAGTCAATATATCACCCTCCGCGTTAGGTTTTGCGGGGGAAATGTCCTCGACATATGGCGGATCGTAACTGAAGAGCGACGCTAGGCCCTCCCTGTCACCAACCTTCACAACTATAGGGACATTGGTGCCAACGCCGGGAGGAATCCTAACGCGGATCTCAGTATGACTTATGAAGGCAACTTCCTGCGCCACACCTGAGCTGACGTCCGCGTCTTTCTCGTCGACCAACTTCCTGTCGCCAAAGAAGACGCTCTGCACCCCGGCGGTGGGGTTGCCAAAGTTTGCACCTGTCAGGACCAGTGTGTAGCCGCCGTCGGTCTTGAGACCGCAGCCGCCGTTCTCTCCGTCGTAGGGGTCGCAGTCGGCCCCGATGGGCTGGATATTACCATCGCGATCCGTCTGGCACTCCAATTTGTAGACTTCAGAGACAGAATCGGAAAAGCACATGGAGACATTCGCGACAGAGGGCGGTAAATAATCGAACGTGATGGTGTTGCTCTCTTGGCCCGCGACGACTAGAAGCAGCTCAAGGGCGGTTGTCCTTGAGTTCTGGCCCTCGGGCGTTTTGAACTTCAATCCAGTGTGTGTAAAGTCAGCCGGAGGCACCAGCTCGGGCTGCGAGTCGTCGATTGTGTAACCCTCAGGGTGGGGGAACATGTTCTTGTTGGCCCCGGGTTGATCGTCGTATACAGTTTCCTCCTGAGCGTTGGGGTCCCTAATTGATATCTTGAAATTGTTGCCGACGCCGAAATTGTTGCCAAGAAGCTCCACTATCTGGCCGCCCCTCGTGTCGACGTAGATTGTCTGATCATTCAGGGAAGGAGGCTTAAAGGGCAGATCGAATTTTGCAATGTTGCCACTGACATTAAGTGCCACCTGGGTAACCCCTTGGCCCTCGCCCACCGTGATCTGCATGCTTTCCTGTGTCTGGCTGCCGATGTTGACTTCGATATCGTCCAGGTGAGAATCTGTGACGGAGTCGTAGAGGGAAGCGATGGCCTTTCCGAAGCGCCCAAAGTATTCTCCGGTCAGCTCCACTTCGCCTCCGGTAGTGTCAAGGAAGTCTGGATTAACGCTGAAAATCGTTGGGTAGTAGTACCTGAAGACGCCGGGGTGGTTCCTGCTGGTGATGTTGGTCTGGCCATCAACAGTGATGTTGATAAGCTTCGGCACTCCTTCTCCAGGAGGAACAATCACCGTAAAGGAGGTGTGCGAGAAAGTTCCGTCCTTGATTTCCAACTCTCGTCCCCCCATTTTAATAGTCACAAGTTCCTTTTTGTTGCCGAAGTTGTCGCCGCTGACGATCACTTCGTCCCCGTCGGTGTCGCATAAGGTCGGCGAAAAAGAGTCGACCTCGGGGGGAAGATAGTGGAGGAAGATGGTCTCGTTGCCCCTGAAGTTGGGGTTGCCACCCCTTATCAAGACGACCTCGTCCATTGCCCCTGTACCCTCCGGGACCTTACAGGTCACCTCCCTCAGCTCATTCTTCTCTCCGACGCAGAACTCTGTTTCCGGATCATTTTCCTCAACGACCTTCAACGATCCAAGGACGAGAGGACAGTCGACGCCTCCCACCTCGATCCGGATGTTGTCTTCGTTCTTCTGGAAGTGACATCCGGCCAGCCTAATCTCGTCGGGTCCAGGGTTGACGTGGCCCTGGTACTTCGTCTCTCCGATAGTCCTGAAGCCCTCCGAGTGGGGAAGGTATGGATCCACCATCAGCAGCTCAGGAGAACTCTTGTTGAATGTTTGGTTGTTACTTATGAGGTCTCCGACCTGGATGTGAACCGTTCCGGAAGTGCCAACGTACTTAACGGCGATCATCTCGTGCGTCCACGCCTTGATGCCGGCCTCGTCCGTGGACGGCGTCGCTACGGGCTGCTCGATATCGTTAATGTAGACAGACGAAATCTCCGAAGTTCCAAAGTTCTCTCCTCGGATGACGAGATCAGTGGTGGGATCCTGGGTCAAGCCGTACGGATCTCCCTCCAAGTTCTCAATCGTGTCTAGGTAAGGGTGCCCGTAGGAGAAGCTCTGCGTGTTACTGTACTGATCCACGTTGTGGCTCGCGTGTCCAACATGCATCTTGACTTCCTTGGCCTGATCCAGCACAGTCATCGGGGGCAGAGTGAAGTCGATGAAGTCCACTCCGTCTGGCTCCCTCCCTGACAAGTATGAGCCCTGGATCGCCTTGGTGGAGGAAACGCCGTCCAAGACGATAGGCACACCATCGAAGAGCACCTCGATGTACGAGTTGGGGACTTTGACGCCGAAGTCTGTGCCGTTAATTCTATGCAAGGAACCTCCCGCAGTCTTTCCTGTTTCGACGTAAACCTTCGAAATGACAGGAGTTTTGTAATTGGTCGTCGTCGCAGACAAATCAGAGAGCTGGCCATCGACAGAAACCAGCCAGCTGAGCTCCTTGCCCAAACCCTTGGCTGTCTCACAGGTTATTTCGAAATGGCTAACGTACTGGCAATTGTCAGCGACGTACTCAGTCCCTGACGGGCCGTAGGTTACGTCACCTAGGTACTTCTGCCCAGGCCCAAAGTTTTTACCGGTGATGGTAATGGCCTGTCCTCCGTCGCACGAGGCATCAGTCGCCCCCAGCCCGGTTATAGACTCAATAGTGGGGCGGTCGTATGACGTCGTTGATACTGTAGAGTTCTGGCCGTCAATTTTTATGATCCACCTGTGCATCTTACCGCTTCCTTCGGTTGTGTTGCATCTAATCTGCTCGTGGTCAACCATAAGCCGGCACTCGCACGAATCAGGGTGCTGCTTGTTGTTTAAGCAGGGGTGGAACTCCACGCCGTTAGGGCCATAGGTGATACTGTCAATAGCGTTATCCGACACTGTTCCAAAGTTCTCTCCGTGGACGACGATCCATTCTCCTCCAGGCGTCGACGCACCCTCGGCAGTCTTACCGACGACACTCTCCCAGAGAGGTTTGAAGTAATGAACTGAGGGTCGGGCGTACGCAATCTGAGCGTCGTACTCGTTGGACTGTTGCCCTCCGACGAAGATGTGAGCGCTGTGATCGAAGCCGGTCCCACTCGATGAAGTACAGGTTATTTTGTTGTAGGAGTTGGAGACATAGCACCCAGTGGCGGTATACTTGAGGCCATCATCGCCTCCATACTTCATCTCGGCGGGAAATGGATCGCCAGCAGGCCCGAAGTTCTCGCCAAAAATATGGATCTCCTGCCCACCCTTGGTCTTGGCGTCAACGGCTCCCTGGCCGTTGACAGCGTTATCGAGGCCAGCTGGGGCTATGATGATAGGCTTGACGTAGGAAACTTCGGAGGTTATCCGATTGGACCCCAGACCCGCGATTTCTGCTTCGAACAAAAGGTTTGTTCCAACGCCAGGAACGGAGCTGCAATTGACCTTCTTGTGCGGAACGTGCATCACGCAGTCCGTCGTTGTGTACCAATCCTCCAATGGGAGAGAGCTGTGGTAGGCATTTCCGAAGGATAACGTCAACTCTCCGCCGTCGATGCCCAAGTTCTCCCCCTCAAGGGAGATCATACCACTCTTTGTGGCAGCTCCGTTCGGCAAGAGGTCGGCATGGGCGGATATAAGCTCAGGAGGCAAGTAGGAGCTGTCTTCGTAATAGTACGGATTGCTGTACTGAGAGGTCTGGTCCGTCAACTTTGAAAAATCCGACTTAGGGTCCCTGCTTCCCACCTTGATGGACCAGTAGAATTTATTCCCGACTCCCTCGGCGGAGATGCACTCGACCTTGGTTCCCGCGACGGTAACTTTTGCATTCTTGCACTGGTACTTTATCTTGTTGTCCAACGGTCCATAGTAAACCTCAACAGCGTCAGAGATGTAGAAGTCGGGGTGCCTGTTGCAAGCATTGCCGTCCGCATTGCAGGCTCCCCCAGCCGCCTCCGTTCGACAGTCATTACCACAGGCAAACGTAGGCTCAGAATCGTCCAAGGGGTAATTCTCGCAGGTGAAGGAGTCTACCTTGCCGCAGTCTTTGTACAGGGGGCCGAAGTTGATGCCTTCCAAAACCACCGTATCTCCACCTGGCGTCGACATTCCCTCGGCATTTACAACCGAGTTGATAACAGGAGCATCGTAGGAAGTTGCGAGACCGTCTTCAATGCTGCCCTTGGTCGTCCACGTCGCCTTCGGATCAAGCAACGGCTTGTAGGAGATGGTGACATTCCATTCATGGTTCTGGCCGACTCCAGCGACGGTTTCGCACGTGATGAAAGTATTGTCGCGGTCCCTAGGATTAGTCCCACCGACTACACCGACATCGTTGAAAACGCAATTCGCAGGTATGTAGATGATGCCGTCAGATCCGTAGTAAATCGCGTCAATATCAACCTCACTGATCAAGGGGTTTTTGGGACCAAAGTCTTTCCCGCTGATGACAACCTCGGTGCCCCCGCCGGCCGAGAGCTGTGTAGGGGTAATAGAATTGATCACCATGTCGTTGACGTCGACGACCTTAATCTTTACGTCTGATGTGATGCTATTCGGCGACTCCCTTCCAGACTCAGTTGCGCTGACTTTAATCATGTACTCAGTCTCGTCCTCGTAGTCTAGCGCCGCGATAAGCTCAAGACTGCCTGAGTCGTTTATTTTGAAGAGGGAAGAGGCTACGCCCGCCTGCCCAGACTCGTTCTCGGTGATGCTATACACAATGATATCGCCCTCCGGGTCCACGACGGCAACGCTGCCGATGGTGGAACCGATCTCAGCTCTCTCCTCCGCATCGAACTTAAATATTTCCACTGAATCGACGGTGGTCCTGGTGTCTTTGAACTCCCAATCGGGAGGCTCGTTCTCGTCCTTAACGTAGATCGGAACGTTGACTAAGTCGACTGCATTACCAGCAGTGTCCGTCACGGTGACCGAGCACTGGTAGACCCCCTTGACTGACGGATCCTCGTAGTCCAAGTACTGCTTTGCCTTCAATGAGAAAAAGGCGGTGTTCTGACCATCATTGTCAGTCTTCGTTGTTAGAGTGAAAGGGAAGTTTTCAGGAGTGCCTTCCTTCAAAGAGTAGGTAAGGCCCTTGATGTCGGCGGTATCCTCATCAGAAGCCGCGATGAAGTTAGGGAGCTGGACGACTTCGTTTTCGCCGTACATGCCAGGGACCGGGTTATCAGGGTTGTTGACATACTCAGAAATCTCAAAACGGGGCGGCAATGAAAAAATTGGTGGCTCGTTGACATTGGAGAGTCTTATGGTGACTGTCGCTAAATCTCCCAGCGGCG
Source organism: Triparma verrucosa (assembly GCA_030267905.1). Taxonomy (NCBI): domain Eukaryota; class Bolidophyceae; order Parmales; family Triparmaceae; genus Triparma; species Triparma verrucosa. Next base: position 76,615 of record BRXX01000369.1, read on the forward strand.
GCTTCTGATCGTCATAGACCCCGATGGTAAGGTTGAACTGATTGTAGACCACTCCGTCCACCTCGTTCTCAAAGTTGAGATTTCCGGCTCCGATAGCCGTGACGTCAAGAACTCCAGTCTTGTTGTTGATGGAGAACCTGTCCATTTCGAAGGCATCAAAGGCTTGCCTCTGCGAGTAAATCTTGTAAGTCAATATCTGTCCATCGTCGGGGTCCATGGCCGCAACTGTGGCGATTTCAGTGCCAGATGCGGAATTTTCGTTGATGCAACCCGGATCGCCCGGCGTCGTTAAATCGCAGGTGACAAAAGTGTTGCCGAACTCTTGGTTGTAGATCACAGGGTTGTTGTTCGAACCTGTCACGTTGAGGTGCACAACGAGAGGCGATGCAGAGGTTAGGGGTGTTGCTGAGGTGTCGTCCCTTCTAGCTTTTCCTTGATCCGTGGCGGAGATTCTAATCGGAAGCAGACAGCCATCGAGGTTGTTGAAGGGGAGGGCGGTCGCAGAAAGATCAGTGCGCATCCTCAGCTCGGCCAGTTTCGTCTCGCCCGCAGGCTTGAAGACCTCAACGGCTTCGGCGTCGACGCAGCACTTATATCCCTTCTTGCTTTCCGCAGGCTCTAGAGGGTTGTTGCAAGTAGTACCGTCCGCTTCAAATAGATAGTCGTGATGAATAATTTCAAAGTCGAGATCCTCGTCAACAATATCGTTAGCCAGGTCATAATCGGCACCCTCGATGGAATATATGAGGTCTCCTTTCTTCATACTCTCTGTGACCGAAGCCGACCCTCCCTCGCTATCAGCGGTGATGTTCATGAAAAAGTACGGAGCCTCATTGACATTGAGAACGTTCACGGTAAACGTAACCTGTTCCGATATAGCAGGAATTCCGAGAGATTCTGGAGTATTTGAGTTGTCGTCCATGACTTCCACGATGAGGTAATACTCTTGAACCAATTCGTAGTCCAAACGCACGGTATCCAACACTTTAAACTTTCCATCGCTGGTTATTTCAAAGAACGCTGCTCCTGATCCACCAACGATGTTGTAAGTGAATGTGTCCGTAACGTCGTTGGCGTTGTCACCATCGGTGACCGTGATTGCGCTGTTGGGTATAACGAATGATCCTTTGCTATTCTCGTACACAGTTCTTGCGTTGTTCTCTCGGGTCACCACAGGCCTCTCATTGCAGTTGAGCACCTTAATCGTAATGTCGTCTTCTAGCTGCTTTTGGCCGTCGGAAACCTTGAGTCGGACGGTGTAAGTGTTCAAGACCTCAAAGTCGAGCTCTCCAGTCAAGGCAATGGAAAATAGCTTCGAGCCAGTATCAGACTCTTGCGAGCCTGTTATAACGAAGGGGACATCGGCAGTCTCGATCGACATGAAGATATCCTGCCCTCCGTCAACATCTATTGCCTCAATTTTCGCTACTTCGTCGCCATTGCCTATAGGATAACATGTTTCCACGCCTCCTTCAATGTTGCGGTCATGTTCGCCATCAGATGCGCAAATTGTCTCCAGAACTTCTACTATTTGGCCGGGTAAAGTGAATGCCGGAGGTTCGTTGATGTCAACTAGCCTCATCTCGAGGTCAATCGGATTAACCTCCTCGGTTCCACTTTGATCATCTTTCACATACAGCTTCAGGGTAAATACATTTTCGGCGCTCTCGAAGTTGAAGGGGTTCGCAGTTGTGTCTCTTATGACCTTGATCCTGGTGTTGGCGCTGTCTTTAACAACTTCAAAGTCAGTAGAAGTCCCGCGATCAGTGGTCTTAAGCACGTACTGGAGCGACTCGGGATCGGAGCCAAAGAAGTCGTCCGTGTCTTGGTCACCAGCGAGGGAGGTTATGTCCGCAACTATGTCACCAGTCTGTGTTGTCAGGCTTGCGTCAGTTTCTCCGGCTACAGTCTCTGCGAATTGGAAAGTTATCGACTCTCTAGGGCTTCCGTCGTCTCCGTTGTTCCAGTAAGGCAAGTCATTGATGTTGTTGACCTGGATCTTCAGAAGAGGTGATTCGGCGGGGATCGTTGTCTCGTTTCCATCGGTAACAGCCAGCTTGATGTGGTAAGTGGCCTTCACCTCAAAGTCAAACTTGTCAGTTGTCCTGATTTTACCTGACAATTCTTCTATGGTGAAGGCGTCCTCGCCGCTTTCTGTCTGGTCGTTTTGAATTATTGAAAAGGACAGGTCATCCTTATCATCGTCAGTTGCATACGGGGACACGTCTGCCGCCTCAAAGTTGGGACTGCTATTTTCATTGATGGTAAACGTCGTTGGCATGTCGGACTCCCAGAAAGGAGCGTCGTTCACGTTGGTGAGCACCACCGTAATTTCGCGGTTCGCTGATAGGGATCCAGTGTCTGTTGCCGCTACGGTAACAGTGTAGGTATTGTCTGGGATGTTGGATGGGGGGTCGCCCTTGGTGACCATGTCATACTTCAACAGTGACTGTGCTTCGGTGCCCTCACGGATGAAGAGCTTTCCACCGCAATCCCTCACGTCAAACATTTTTGCGCCCTTGCATGCATCTGTGTCGTCTGAGCAAGCGTCAACGGTGAAAATCACCGTCTCTGACTCGTCGGGGTCGAGAACGCAGTCCTCGAGGTTTCCGCCGAATTCCGTGAACTCGCTGGTCTTCTCAGGCACGTAAAAAGTTATGCTAGGCATATAACAAGCTTCTCCGGGGTCCTCAGTCTGAGGATCCAACCAGTAAGGGGGCTCGTTCAGGTTGTTGACCTTAATATTTACGCTGCATTCTTCTGAATCCTCACTACCACAGGGACTAGACGAGTCATAACAGTTGCCGTCAAAGTCACCAACGGCCTTGACGGTGAGAGTCAAGCCATCCTTACAACTCTCGTAATCAATGTTGCCGGTAAGTTTAAGAGTCTCTGTCCCGCCAAACGTAAAGTCCGACCCGTCGGCACTAAGGCCGTTGGCGTTGACACACGAGCTGCCACTTTCGCTGTTGTCCGTAATTCTGACTACTTCAAAGGTCTTGGAAGATAGTGTAAGCTCGGCTGGTGTATTGGTATTCTTGTCGATGTCAAAGTTGTGAACGACGGTCGTTACTTGAGACGGCGAGTTGACTACCTCTACGATTTCTACCTGAACAGCTGAGTCTTCAGTAGAACAGGAGCCAGCAGCCCATTCCAGGAAGCTCACGCGCTCGCCCATGTAGCAGTAGTAGGATGAAGGACAGGGCGCCTGCCCCTGGCGAACGTTGTTATCCATTATCGTGGGGGTGGAGTAGTACCCTGTCTGGACAGGCTGGGGCGCAGAAGAACCTTCAGGGCAGTACTTGGACGAAGGATTTGTAATGTCGTCACCACTAGTGTCCTGGCCGCACTTGTGCTCTTCCGAGTTGGTGGAACCAGCTTCGGTCGAGGTGCTCCTCACGTGGCAATAGTACCCAGTCGTACAAAGAGAACACTCCGCCGTCGACGAGAAGGCCGCAAATTTGCCCGCAGGGCATTGTTGGCAACCGACAAGGGAACCCTCGTCACTGAAAAAGCCGGCGAGGCAGTCAGAGCAGAGATACGAACCTGCCGCCGAAGTCTTTCCGGCGGAACAGAGGGCGCAAGAATCCTGCCCGGAGGCAGAGTATTTCCCAACTACGCAGTCGTCGCAATTTGCCTTCTCAAGCTCCGCCGCGAACTTGCCCGAGGGACAATCAACGCAGTTACCCATACCCGCCTGGTCCGCGTACTTTCCTTTGCTGCAGGAGGTACAGATTGAAGAGCCAGCTGCGGAATACTTTCCTTCATCGCAGAGGCTGCACGAACCAGCGTTGCTCGAAGATATTTTTCCTGCGGTGCAGTCGGTGCATCGCGAGGCACCGGCGGATGCATACTTTCCTGCGGTGCAAGTCGAGCAGGTGGTTTGGCCGTCCGACTCCGTTACTTTGCCAGCTGGGCAATCCTCGCATGAATCGTAGAGCATGGTCACAGAATTCTGCTTGCTGATCTTTCCAGCTGGGCATTCGGTACAAGAAATGGAGGCGATGTTTGAGTACTTTCCAGCCCCGCAAATTGCGCAGGTGTTACAGGCAGAAGGACACTCTTCACCGTCTTCTTCTCCGTAGTCTTTCGAGCTGAACTTTCCCGCTTCGCAGGGCGAGCAGGAGGTCGTCGCCCCTCCATTGGATCGGGAACCTCCGTAGCACTCCATGCACGAAGAGCTACCCGCGTAATAGCCTTTACTACAAACTAGGCAGCCTCCGCCAGTGATAACTCCAGCGCAAGCAGAGCAAGAGGTGGATCCCTCGACGCTGCTCTGCCCTAAAGGGCATCCGATGCAGAAAAATTGGCCCGTGTTGGGTTGGTAGGAGTTTGCCTGACAGTTGTCGCAGGACTCAGCTGTGCCCTCGGTGTCACTATACTTTCCCTCTTCGCAATCGGCACACTGGTCGGCGCCTTCCACTAGAGGGGCGTACTTGCCAGCGGTACAAGTCACACAAGAAGTTCGCAAATCTCCCTGCTCCGCCGCATTGTTGTACTTCCCTTCGGGGCAGGCCAAGCACACCTCAAATCCGAGGTCGTTGCTATAACGACCATCGGGGCAGAATTGACATTCTTCGGCGCCTCCAGCATCGGCGAATTTTCCCGCTCCGCATCGCTCGCAACTGGACGACCCTACTGAATCGGCGAACGTTCCTAGACTGCAGTCCGAGCATATGGTAGCCCCAGTCGTGGAAGTTTTCCCTTTGCCGCAGTCGGAACAAGAGCTCTGGCCTACGTTGCTTTGGTACTTGCCCGGGGAGCAACTTGAGCAGTCGGCAGCTTCGTCGTGTTTGGTGCGGTCACTGGAGCTGTCGGAGAGGAACTTTCCGGTCCCACAAGAATCGCACACGGTTGCTGCCGTGGTGGATACATACTTGCCTTGGCCGCACACAGTGCAGGCAGTGGCTCCAGTACCAGCGTAGTACTTTCCAGTTTCACAGTCGTTGCAATCCCCGACCTTTTCTCCAAACGAGGCTAAGGACTTTCCGGCGGGGCAGTCGGTACATGCACTTTGTCCGATCAGACTATACTTTCCGTTGGCGCAGTCTGTGCACGTACTAACGTCGCTGGCCCCTGTAGCGGAGCTTTTCTTTCCGGCGACACATTGCATGCAGCTCTCCTGGCCCGCAATGTTCTGGTACTTGCCAGCCGTGCACAGTAAGCAAGAATCTCCCTCCGAAGATGTATGCTTAGACACGTCCGAGCCGGCGTCAGGGTTGTATCTTCCAATGGCGCAGAGGTTACAAAAGCTAACCCCCGGGGTTTCTTGGTACTTTCCGGCCGGGCAAATGGTGCAAGAGGCAGAAGCAGGGCTGCTGCTGAACTTTCCTGCCTCGCAGTTCACGCAGTCAGCCTCTTGGTCGTGCTGGATCTTCAAGGCGTAGGCTGTGCTCGAGTAAGGGAGGGACTTTCCCGCGGCACAAGATACACATGAGGTTACTCCATTTGCGTCGACGGCAGAGGAGGACGTGAGAGAGTACTTTCCGGAGCCACATACTGTACATTGATCGACCCGTGTGTAGCCAGTCCCTGTTCCGTACGTTCCGGCCGCACAAGACGCACAGGAGGCCTGACCTGTTGAAGGTTGTGCCTTTCCTTGAGGACAAACAATGCAGTCGGCCTCTAGGTCGTGCCTGGCCGCGTTGGTCGCGTCGTAACTGTTGTACTTGCCCGCCGCGCAGTTCGTGCATGACGTTCTAGTGGCTGACCCAGCAGCGTACTTGCCGCTGGAGCAGACGACGCAGTTGATGGAGTCCGTCGTGTACTTTCCTGCGACACAGTTCTCGCAAGAGCTTATGCCATGTTCCCCGGAGGTGGATACCTTTCCGGCAGGACACGATTCGCAGCCAGTCTTGGCGTCGTTAGAGTACTTTCCAGCTTCGCACGAATCGCAATTGGGTTGACCGGCAATATTCGTGAACTGACCGTCGGCGCAAGTGGAACACGAGGCTGATTCAGATGCAGGTGCAAACTTTCCTGCGGGGCAGGCAACACAACTGGCGGCGGATGTGCTGCCGGAGTTGGGGTTGGCCGTTCCAGATGAGCAGATCTCACAGTCGGCAAGTGCGTCGTTTTCGGAAGCTTGAGAGCTGCCTTCGTCATTGTACCTTCCTGTCGGGCAATTAGCGCAGTCGCTTGCGCTAGTGGCTCCAGTTGTATCGCGGTACTTTCCTTGTCCGCAAACTGCACATGCACTCCATCCTGTTTCCGCAAATGTCCCCTTGGCACAAAACTGGCAGGTTGTCCTAGGATCGTTGCCAGAGAACTCGGAGTACTTTCCAGGTTGGCAGCTCGTGCAACCGCTGGCTCCGGCAGCTGAATAAGTCCCGGTTCCGCACTTGTCGCAGTCAGCTACATTGTCGTGCTCACTTGCTTGAACACCGTTGTCTGCGATGTAGTAACCCGCAGCACAGTCCGTGCAAGAATTGACTGTGCCAGTGGAATATTTGCCATGTTGGCAGACGGTGCAGGCACTGGACTCGGTTCCGGTCGCCGAGTTAGAGAGGTACTTGCCCCCGCCGCAGCTGGTGCACGCACTCGAACCTGCACCGCTGTACTTTCCAGTGGCGCAGCCACTACAAGAATCGGACGTAGCCGAGCTCCATGTTCCGGCGCCGCAATTGTCACAGGCTGTCTTCCAACTGTTGGCCTTCTTTCCGGCAGCGCATGAGCTGCAGCTGCCAGCTTTTGCCTTTTTGTGTTCGGGATTCGGAAAGGTAGTGGAGAGTTAGAGATTAAATTGAGAGTGGGGGGTTGAGGGGGCGGGCTAGCTACACAACTAAAATGAAACTCACCGCGCTAATTTTTCCTGCCGCACAATTTGTGCAGGCGTTCCCCTGAGTTGAATACTTGCCGGCAGCACAGTCGACTCCGTTGGTGTTATAGCCAGCCTTGTTGCTGCATAGGTAAGAAGTGCGAACACTGCATGTTTTCGTACACGTATTACCCTTCCCACAACTTTCAGTTCCACATGCACTGTGTTGGCCGGGGTTGGGCTGCGCCCATGTTTGCCCATCTTCGACGCATCTGGTGGCATCGCAAGCTGTATTTACATCTGGGGGGGGGGGGGGGTTAATTGGGCTCCGGTGACAATATTATTTTCATTCCTCCCTCTACCTAAAGGGGGTCTCCTTTGTCCCACGGCTCACCTTCACACCACGAGTACGATGGACTTAACAGAAGGGTAAGCAAGAGGAGGATAAAAAGGGTCGAGGCGGTGGATGGTGATAAGAAGGCCCCCATCTCCTCTCAGGAGACAGGGGAATGCGGGGTGAGGTGGTTGGGGGCAGGTTTCGAGACAACTGTTTCGACGTCCCGATCAGGTAATAGGCAGGAGGATTTGGGGGGATACACGTAGTTGTTTAGAGAGTTCCTTAGCGCACTTGTCAAAGGCGTGCCAAGGTGTCCCTATAGGTGAGAAATTAGTGGAAACGTGCAAGGAAGGAGGAGTTGAGAGGCGAATAAATCTTTTTGAGAAGCCGAAATCTGAGTCCCCACAAAATTGGTCTCAGAGATCATTGATGGGAAATTTTAAGGATTGAATATTTCAAACGACAAGTCTTGAACTGAGAATTTCGTACGGAGAATGTCCTCGGTGAGTGCTTCCACTTCAAGGCTACTAGTATAGTGCAACAACACTGTGCCGCGTAAAATTGGAACAAGAGTCGGCCGGGGTCAAATCCAAAAACTTGAGAATGTTTTGTGTGCTGGCTGCTCCTGTCGGGTCGACGTATTGATTTCGATCGTGCCGCATGTGTTCAATTGATGGTATCTTGCTGGTTTGCCCTTTGGGGTGCTCGTTAGTTTTGGCTGGAACGATTTGCAGGGTCGAGGACTCTAGCGACGAACGAAGTGGAGGGGAGAGGTTGGCAATGTTTTTCGGCCTGCAAAGGTCGTCGGCTGGATATTTTGAGACTTTCCCGTGGTGCAATTTGCTAACTAGACGTGTCGCTCGCTCTACCAATTCCCAACCCACTCCCTTCTGCCCTCTTCAGGCGTCCTCCTTCGGGGGCCGCGGTTCGTCCAATGTTGGCTCCTCTTCCTCTGCCAAAAAGAAATTCGTGATAAAGCCTTACCGATCTGCGCCCCAGGTGGACCGCGCTTCTGCTCTGGAGACATGGTCGAACTTGCGCCGCGCCATCGAAGAGATTTACAATCAGGATGCGAGCCTGCTCAGCTTTGAGGAGCTCTACAGGTCCGCCTACAACCTCGTCCTCCACAAGCACGGCGAAGTTCTCTACACTGGCGTGCAGTCTTGCGTCGAGTCGCACTTGACCGGCGTCGGGGAGACGGTCAGTAAGAGTCCCGATGCAAGCGTGATGAAGAACGTGAGCGCGGCTTGGGAGGATCACGATTTGAAGATGACCATGGTAAGGGATTCGATCTGCATGTACATGGATAGGACGTACGTGAAGCAACAGAAGAAGAAGCCCATCCACGAGGTTGGCCTGCAGGCGTTCAGGGAGAAGATATGGGAGAGGAAGGACATCCGGGGTCGCGTGGAGAGGGTTCTGCTGGGAGAGGTCGCCAGGGAGAGGGAGGGGGAACTCGTGGAGAAGGACATTATACGATCTGTGCTAGTAATGCTTATCAAGATCGGGGGGGAGGGAGAGGGGGGGGTGTACGAGAGGGATTTTGAGAAAATGTTTTTGGAGGGCACGAAGGAGTTCTACCGAAGAGAGAGTCAGGAGTACTTGACCAAGAACTCGGCTCCGGATTACGTGAGGAAGGCTGAGGAGAGGCTCCTGCACGAAAGGAATAGGATCGCGAACTACCTGCATTTGACCACCGGCCCGAAGCTGATGGGCATCGTTGAGAACGAGCTGATCACCACCCACGCCCGCGCTCTGGTTGAAATGGACAACTCAGGAGTGGTCACCATGCTCGAGAACGACAAAGTCACGGAGCTGATGAACATGTACAACCTGTTCAAGCTCGTCCCCTCAACCGTCGACATCCTGCGTGACGCCGTTTGCGATCACGTCAAGAGGAAGGGCAAGCAGCTCGTGCAGGACCAGGAGAGAGTAAAGGACCCTGTGAAGTTCGTCAGGGGGGTCCTCGAAATGAGGGACAGGTATGATCAGGTCGTGGAGAAGGCCTTCGACGGAGAGAAGAAGGCGGGGAAGAAGGTCAAGGAGGCTTTTGAGCACTTCATCAACGCCGATAGCAGGAGCGCAAACTACCTAGCCGTCTACGTCGACGAACTCATGAGGAGCGGTCTCAAGGGCTGCGGGGAGCAGGAGGCCGACGAGAGGCTCGACAAGGCGGTCACCATCTTCCGATACTTGCAGGACAAGGACGTCTTCGAGAGCTTTTACAAGACGTCGCTGGCCAAGAGGCTGCTCGGTGGCAAGAGCGTGAGCGACGAGTGCGAGAAGAGCATGGTGGCCAAGCTCAAGGCGGAGTGCGGCTACCAGTACACCAGCAAGCTTGAAGGGATGTTCAACGACATGAGAATCAGCAAAGACACAATGAAGGGGTACAAGGATGAGGTGCGGGGGGGGAAGTCGACCGGGGAAGTCGAGGGAGACGGGGTGGAAATTGACGTCGATGTCCTGACCACCGGCTACTGGCCGAGCCAGGGAGACCCGCAGTGTCACCTGCCAGAGCCGGTCACGAACGCGATAGGCAAGTTCGAACAATACTACCTCAAGACTCACTCCGGCAGGAAGCTAGCCTGGCAAACTTCCCTCGGGACGGCCGAGATCAAGGCGTGCTTCGAGGGAAGGCGGCACGAGCTCATAGTCAGCACCTACCAGATGTGCATCCTGGCCCTCTTCGACGGGAGAGGAGAGAAGCCCCTCGCCCTCGCTGAGATCAAGCAAATCAGTGGTATCCCGGACAACGAGGTGAGCGAAGCGACAGCAAGGAGCGAAATGACAGCAAGGAGCGAAGCGACGAGCTGGTACATGGCTACTTTAATCGTTTGCTGCTGCCAATCTAGATTTCGATAAACCACCATCGGTCGCTACGCAATTCTAACTTATGAATATCAATATTATTCGACTCGCTTCGCTCTTCGCAGCTTCGCAGACACCTCATTTCTCTCTGCACTCCCAAGCACAAGATTCTGAAGAAGGCGAGCAAGGGCAAGGCCATAAGCGACGACGACAGCTTCACCGTCAACTCGGGCTTCACCAGCAAACTCAAGCGCGTCAAGGTGCCCCTCGTCAGCATGAAAGAGACAGCCAAGGGCTCTGGGGGGGGGGGGGGGGGCAACGGGGGCGTGCCCAAGGCAGTGGAGGAGGACAGGCGACATCTCCTCGAGGCCGCCATCGTCCGCATTATGAAGGCCAGGAAGACCCTCAAGCACAACGACCTAATAGCAGAGGTCAGTAGGCAACTTACGGCCAGATTCGTCCCGGACCCCCAAAGCGTGAAGAAAAGAATCGAGAGCCTCATCGAAAGGGAGTATCTGGAGAGGAGTCAAGATGATAGGAAAGTGTACAGCTATTTGGCATAATGTGAATCCCCCCATTATGTTACATGAAAAGTTTTGCATTTGCATCTAATGTTATTTCTCCTTCTCGATGCTCATCAATGCGTCGATCACAGACCCAACCTCCTCCTCCTGGTTGAAGTAGTGCGGACTGAACCTGACCATGAAGTCCGGCAGATCTCTCTCTTCCGCATCCATCAATGTGCTCATCCTCCCACTCGTCGACACACTTATCCCCCTCTTGGCCATCTCCTCCACAACGTACTTCGCACTGCCAATCTCACAAACATCAAACGAACATATTCCGCTCATTACCTCGCTCCCTTTCAAATCCATACATCTCAAACCAACTTCGTTGGTTATCCTCTCCCTCGTCAGTTCGCTCAAGTGTCTGACCCTCTCCTCAACATTCTCTACTCCGATCTCCAACACTAAATCTAAAGCCTTCCCAAACCCTAACTTATTACAAACGCTGCCTTCCCAATATTCATATTCTCTTTCTTTTTCTCTCTCCCTAACCCTAACATCGTCTCCGATCCATTCGTAACCTTTCAAGTCCCCTCCAAAGCCTTCATCGAAGACCCCTTCTCTTGCATATAAAAAGCCAACCCCCCTTGGACCTCTCAACCATTTCCTGCTTGTCCCTGCCAACACGTCGCATTTTATATCTTCAACTGAAAGAGGTACCTGCCCGACTGTTTGACACGCATCGAGGAGGTAAATCGGTTTCTTCACATGCGAGGGGAGAGAAGAGATCAAATTGCCTAGCGATATTGCGTCGTTAACGCAACCGCCGTTGGTGGGAGCGTGGGTGAGGACTATCGCTTCGATATTGTGTTTGGGGTCGAGGATTTCAGAGTGGATTCTCTCCAGGTTTATGCTGCCTGAAGAGGTGTTGGGGATAAAGAGAGGAGGCGGGCAGCTGTTGGCTTTCGAATGCTTTATCATAGATATGGCATTTGAAGCGTATTCAGATGAAGAGGCCGAGAGGAGACGGGATGTAGGTGACGGTAACGGCACCGAGTATATACCGTGATTAAAAGATGTCGTTGAAGAGTCGTGGAGATGAAGAGAGGAAGGCGGACAGGAGAGGAGACGACCTAAGGAAGTGTAAATCTTTGAGGTTTCCTCCGCGACTCGGGACTCTGCGGCGTAGGCACCTATTGAATTCTCAAGGTTCATGTGGCTTATTATTCGTTCAGTGACGGAGGCGTGAGGAGGAGATGCCCCGGCGGCATTAAAGTGGATGTGATCAGACGGAAGACCTTCACGGAGGGAGGCAATTTTTTCGGCAGTGAAAAAAGATGTCGAGGTTGATAGAGATCGGACTCGAGGCGTAAATAGGGCTAGCGTAGCTATCGCTAGCGGTGTCGCCTTCGTCATTATCCTGCAAAGATAAATCTTTGTAACCCTAACGTCGCGACGTTGGTGACGTTTAGTGGCGACGTTACTAAACGTAATTTACTGCGAAGCCATTTCCCAGAAACCTCGGTGATCGAGATCACTGCTTCCACGCACTGTGCCTCGCCTAAATAATCATCCTCCCTAGTATTACTGTCCTTGCGACTGCGTTTATCATAGTTCTAGTTATTATGGCGCTTTGGATTATTCACGGTTTTCTGTTCCTGCTGTGCTTTTTCATTCCGAGTGCCATTTCCTTAACGATGCCACTCGACAACTTTCCGCTCAAAAACGTCCCGACGCTGAAAAACACGTACATCTTACTACGACACGGACAAGTGAGTAAATGATGGCGGAGATCCCTTCAAGCCTGATTCAGCAAAGACCTTCATTGCAAGCCCGACGACACATTGCTCGCCAGCCCCACTTGCTTACCAACCCAACCTCCCTCCCACCTCTCACCTTGCAGAGCACCTCAAATGTAGAAGGCATAATCTCCAGCGATCCGTCGCTGTCAAATTCGAAGAAGCACCCGTTGACTGAGGACGGGGTCGGGCAGTCCTTCGCCGCTGGCAAGGCCCTCTACGACCTGGTCTCGACCCCTTCGCATCAACTCAATCCGACAATCCAGTTCGTTTCCTCCCCGTTTGCGAGGACTCGCCAGACCACCATGAACGCAATTGACGGTTTCCTGTCTTGCCTCGATCCTGCTGACGATTTCTCGCTCAATGGGCAGGTCTGTGATGGCGTTTCGGCGGACACTGTGAACGATGCAACTGTGTACACTGATTTCTTTCGCGAGCGCTTCTTTGGCAAGCTGGACGGCATGAAGCTGTCGACGTACGCTTACGTCTGGCCCGTAGACAAGATGGACACTATCAACACAGGCTTTGGATGCGAGTCCGTCGACGAAGTTTACGAGAGGGTGAACAAGGGGATAGCCTTATGCGAGAGGCGCTGGTCTCAGCAGACTGTTGTTATCGTGAGCCATGCTGACACCCTGCAGATTCTGCAAACTGGCGGGGCGAGGGGTGAGGGGAAAGGAGGCAATATTGGGGATTTCTCTGATTACAGGTTCAAGAATGGCGAAGTGCGAGTCCTCCGACAGGGTGAACTTCCAGAGGCAGAGAAAATGGAGCCTCCGGCGAGATGGAGTCAAGGAAACAATTAATAACGCAATGCATTAATATTTAATCTCTTGAAAATATTAATAGTACTCCTCGGCCTCTTCATCCTCGTCCTTGAAACGTCCACCTTCCCTCACTCCCATCTCAAACTCCCCACCCTCATCTGAACTCGGTGGCGTGGGTGGCCTTGGCGGTGCCACCTTTGGTGGTGGCTTACTTTGTGGTGGCAACCCTCGTTCCTCGACAAGCTGCTTCTCCGTAAGCGTTGAAGGCCGCCGCGGTTGGGGGGCCGAACCCCCCCTACCCGCAGAGGACCGCCTTGGTGACCCTGTTCTCCCCGGTGCCCCTCCCCCCCTGCTCCCCCCCCCCCCCCTCGACTGCTGCCTACCAAAGTTTTTCATGTTGGCGGCCCCGACGCTATTTGCGTGCTTTGAGTAAGTGCCTTGATTAGGCAACGGCGATGGCGGTGGGTCGCTAGCTCCACTCATGCGACGCATCTGGTTGACGACACTGTTGGCACGTACGCCCTTCCTGTTCAAAATATCCCACTTGGACCTCGCGCGAACGGACTTGGTTACGCTCCGGTACTCTATGAACATGAAGATTACGAAGAAGAATATGACACTTAAGTTCGTCATGATGAGCAGGTACCCCAGAATGTCGGCGTCGAGGGTTTCGCTCATCACTTCCCCTGCCTCCTCGAGCCTCTTGTTGAACTTGACCAGCAACGACCAGAGCAGTACCAGGACTATTTGGAAGTGAGACACCATGCTAAATAGATCGTCTCCGAAGTTCTTGTACGGCTGAACTGCAAAGTAGACCAAGGCAGCCAGGATGGCTATGATCATCCCCACGATGAGCTGGTCCACGGTGCCAGCCCCGAAGAGAATGGTGACTCCAGTGATGGCCAGCTTTCTGTACTGCTCGAAAACTGGCACCCACCAGCAGGGCGCCTCGAACTCGGCGTTCAGCACTCTCAAGTAGGGTGGCGCCTGCTCTTCGAGCAGCATGTACCTCTCTTCCATTTTGGCCTGCTCTTCCTCCTTGAGGCCGAATTGACCTGAAAGCCACCTGTTGACGGTTTCCTGCATCTCGTCTGCGGAGGGGCCGTAGTGTTTCCCCAGAACGTACAGATAGTAGAAGGGGACGCCAATGGGCCAGATGAAGAGCATTACAAGCGCGTAAAGGACGATTAGTGAGTACTCGGTGGACTCACAGTTGACGGCCGGATCGGCGGATAACAAATTATCTTCTCCGCAGCTGAAAGACTGGAAGACCACGAAACTTGCTGAGGGGAGGAAGACGAACGACACCATCAGGATGCCTTTCATAACCATGCTTTTCCTGGCCTCCTTCTTTGCCTGCTGCTTGGTTGTTTGGACGGAAATCCAACCAAAGATGAACATGATTATCACAAACAAGAGAGGTCCAAGGGTTGTGCCCACGAGCCTAGTGAAAAAGGTGATCTTCTGGTAGCAGTCGATCTCCATCATCAGGTTGAAACCTAGCCAGTCGAAATTCGCCTCGAACGCTTGATACGTAGGAGGGTACTCAACGACGTACACCTGGCCCATGAGGAGTGTCACCTGGTAAAAGCTGAAGGCAATCTTACTCTTAGATGCGACACTGTCGTAGTGTTCGGCGAAGACCTTTGCTGAGATCTTCCACAACCTCGGAGTGATCTTGGAGAAGTGCCTGTCGGTCTTTTGCTGTATGCCCTTGAGGTTCAGTCCCCATATCATTCCCAGACAAAGAATGATTGAGACAAGTATAAGGTGCGGCATCCAGTGAAGCTTTGATGTTTTGCACTCAAGGCAGCCGTCGCCACTTTGGTAGTAGTACGCGTCGCAGGCGGCGCAAAGGTCTTCCACGTAACCAGGGTTGCACTTGTTCCCCTCACCACAGCCCTTCTCCTTGCTTGGGCAGTCCATAACTTTTCCGCTAAGGTCGTTGATCCAAAATCCAGGAGTGGAAATGTTGCATGATGCCTTGTCGGTGTGCCAGTCGAAGTGGTTCATCTCGTACAGAGAAATAGAGGAGTTAAAAACGAAAGATTCCGGTGGATACGTGGTCTTTCCAGTTTCGCAATTCTGGCAGCCGGTGCCGGAGAAGTTAAAATACGGCTGATACGTTCCCTTGGGGCACATGATGCAAGTCGAAGCGGAGAACTGGCCCAACCTGTTTTCTTCCGCAAAAGACCCGGGCGGACATTTGATGCAGGATTCCAAGGAATTTCCTTCGACCACGGGATTATAGGTCGCCGCGGGACACTTGGTGCACGAGTAGGAACCAGCCTCTTGGCTGTATTCTCCCATCGGACAGTTGGTACAGTCATTCCTGCCGTCATGGAGATAGACATCAGTCCCTGCGTCAGAGAGAAACTTCCCAGGAAGGCACTCCTGACAAGTTGCGGGATTTCTCGCGCCTTGATATTCGCTGTACTTTCCTGCTCCACAGATGTTGCAAGCACTAGCCAGGCCAGCCCCAGTCTTGTTGGACCACGTCCCCGCTGGACAGGGGAAGCAGAAGCCTACGCTGATGGCCCCAGGTTCCGTGCCGTACTTTCCCTCCTCGCAGTCGAAACATGAAGCAACGCCGACCCGCCCTGTTTTGTTCTGGTACTTGCCGCTCTCGCAAACGGAGCAGGAGGAGGCTCCGGCACCACTGCCGTATGTGCCGTGAGGGCACGAAATGCAATTCGCCTCGCTTGCGTGCTCCGATCCAACATTTTCCGATGAAACTAGGAACTTGCCGTTGGCGCAGTCCGTACAGGATGCGGGATCTGAAGCACCGGTTGCAGCACTCCACTTTCCTGCAGAGCAAACTTCGCAGGTAGTGGCGCTTGACGCAGCTACAACATTGCTGAAGGTGCCCTGAGGGCATTCCGTGCAGGAGTCGAGGCTCTTGGTGTTGCTGTACTTTCCGGCAACACAGGAGGCGCAGCCGTCCCCGGCTTCAGTCAGACCGAAGCCTACGTCGCAGACACAGGTTGATGCGTCCTCCACGAAGGAGAACTTGCATGTGCAGGCATCCTCTGACGTCGACCCGATGTTGCCACCAGTTGTGAAGCCGGTTCCGCACGATGTGCATGCGTCGTTGCCCTCGGAAGATTTGTAGTAGCCATCAACACATCGTACGCACGAGTTGCCTTCCTTGTACTCTCCAGCGGGGCAGCCGCACTCTACACTCCGATAGTTTTCGTAGTCGTATATATGGGTCAGAAGAAAAACAATGAGAAAAGAATTTTGAGATTTGTGTTCGCTCACCTTGCTGGTTATCTGTATTCGTGAACTTGACAAATGATTCTTCGCAAACGCACTCCTCTTCAGAATTGCTTCCGACTTGAACGGTCTTGCTGTTTAGCAACTTTACGCTGCAGGGCGTACAGTCAACAGCAAGGCCGGTGAATTCGTTCGAAAAGGTATTTAATGGACAGGCTGCACAGCCTTCTGGGTCTAACGAAGACTTGCCATATCCGGCCCTGCAGCCACAAACGTCATCCTCGGCATTGGGGTTCTTGTACGTGTTCTTGGCGGTTTCGCACACGACCGAGCAGACACTAGAGCCAAGAGGGGCCGATTTACCATCAGCGCAATCCTCACATACCTCACTCGTGCCCGGATCGTATTCGTTCTGAGGGCAGGGAGTGCAACCAGAACCGTATATGCCTGTGGTAGCTTCGGGTTCAGGACGGACGTAGCCGGGCGCGCAGTCCAAGCACTGGTTGTTCGAGACGTACTTTCCGGTGTCGCAGAAGTTGCAGGTGGAAGCGGAGGAAACAGACACCTTGGCCTGTGGGCAACTTGTGCAACTAGAACTTGACGTTTCTGCAGCATATTTTCCCGCGGTGCAGTCATTGCAGTTCCTGCTGCCCACGTCTGCTGCGAACTTTCCAGTAGGGCAGGACTATGCGGTATTGGAGGGGGTTAGGGGTGGGGGGGGGGGGGGGGGTGGCTTACTGTTCAGCTCCACTTAGCAGTCCTTCTCACCTCGCACTTCGTCGCTCCCATGGATACGCCACTGCCTCCAGCGGAGGAGGCGATGGCTGCATACTTGCCGCTCTGACAATCGGCACAGCTGGTCTGGCCGGCGACTCCGCTATACTTGCCGGTTTCACAGGAAGAACAGGACGTTTGACTATCAGAGCTCGTGTACTTGCCGACTGCGCAGTTTTCGCACTCATTGGCACTGTTGACGAATTTTCCGGCATCGCACACATCGCAGTCATCGATGTCGTCGTGGTCATCCTTGGACGTTTTCGTGGCGAACTTTCCGGAGGGACAATTCTGCGGTGACAAATTAGAAGAACAAATAGGATTAACGACGAGGATGAACGAGGACGAACGAGATTCTCACCTTGCAAGTTGTCTGTCCCGGTTCGTTCTGGTAGGTGTTCGTGCCACAGGTGAGACACTCGCTCGCTCCGGAGCCACTTCGTGTTCCAGTTGAGCAGGACGTGCAGTCCTCGGCAGAGTTGTGGAGATGAGCCTTGGAGTTGTTGTGTGGGGAGGGGAGGTCAGTTTTGTTTAAGGAGGAGAGGTGAGGGAGTTGGGGAAAGGGGGGGGGATTCGGGTCTCACCTGCTGTTTGTTGTCGCTGATGAAGGTTCCACCAGGGCACGTCTTACAGCTAGACTGGCCAGCCTCCTCATTGTACTTGCCACTCCCGCAAACTTCGCAACTTCCATTAATGTTGGGGGCATTCTGCGACGACGACGGTGTAATTAAGAGTCAGAGCGTGAAGCGACGGATAGGCTGCTGGGGGGGTTTCGTCCTCACCTTCCCGGCCGGACAATCTTCACACTTGAGAGAGCTGGCGGTGGACTTGCCTTGAGGGCACGAAGTGCAGAGCAACTCGCCGGTCCCGGCTACCTGCACGTTCTCTCCAGTAAGGACGACGTTCTCGTCAGAGTCTCGGATCCTGCAGGTGGGGGGGGGTGGGGGGGATGGGGGGGGGGGGCAATGTTTTGTTAGAGGAGAAAGGGGGGACGTATTCAAGGTTCGGGGTGTTGACAAGCCTTTCTCACCTCCAAGAAATCTCGTTGGTGTAACTGCCGCCACCGACCACAATTGAAAAGCACTGGTTGGGCAGGCAGACCTCGCGGTTGGCAGCGTTTTTCCTCTCAGACGGCAACACGAAGTACGAACCAGTGTTAGGCACTTGATTTTCACCAGCCTGATCGTAAAACTCAAGGGTGTTGCCATTCCACCCGTCGCCCCAGGAATCCCACATCGTGAGGAGCACAAGCGTCTGGTCATTTCTGCAAGATGCCCTGGCAGAAGAGAGGAGGCCGAGGAGGAGGAAGAGGGTGGAAAGGAGGGAGAGGGAGGAGAAGGAGCGGGGGAGGGGGATCAGTTGATGAGAGGGCATCTCTTTTTTTTCAGGGGAAATAGGTTGAGAGGGGCGCAGAACTTTGTACAGGGGGTGTATTGATCCTTAAAGGGGGCGCTCGGGGGTTAAATTTTTTAGGGGGCGGGCTGTGAGAGAGAAAAAACGGGGAAAGATCTGACACTCTCCTGATTCCAGAATTAGATCCAGAATCAGAAATGTCAATTTGCGATCCTTCAAAGCTCTGGGTGGCGACAACAAAGATTGATAACTTGTATCATGGTCACATGCGATAACCAGCCCCGATACGTCATCCCGCCCGAATGGCTCAAAGCTTTTCCTGAGTACGGCCAAAATTATCTTAAAGCCCTACGCACTTTAGAATATGAATTGATTGATGAAATTGTGTGGTCTGCCATTTCCAGGGGGACATTCGAGCAGGAGTTCGATTCTTATGCAACCCGACCCTGGTGCGTGTCCCCAGATGCACCTTGCGACAGTGATGGTCACATTCGGGAGTTGTTCATTTATATGCCTTCTCCCAAATCCTGCGTGGGTGATTTGGACCTTATCGCCAGATCCTTCCCTGAGCTGACCTTGTTTTACCTAGCGCAAGCTGATTTAAGTGGCTATTCGGATGGCTGGGCTCAGGTGAGGCGCAAAAACTGGGACCGATAGAGGCCGCTATCGACCTACTTTATTCTAATTTGTCGCTTCGCTCCTCGATTCCAGACTCTATTCATGAATATGACAAAATTGGAATACGTTAGAATTAGCAAGTCGAAAGCAACGGGACCCTTTCCGAATTTCAGCAAGAATAAGAATCTGAAGATTCTTAGGTTAGATGAGAACGACTTCAGGTGAGGAGCTGCGAAGCTGCGAGAGGATGGCGAGCATTAGGGACTTTTTATTCTAATACGTCGTTCGCTACTCTCGCTCCTCGCACTCGGTCAGTGGTGAACTGCCCTCCACCTTCAACGGCGAAAATCTTCCGAATCTTGAAGCTCTACAAATCGACATGAATCAATTCCGTGGAGGCGTCGAGGCTCTTAAAACGTTTCCGAAGCTACAAAAGATTAAGCTTGACTACAATTTCTTCGACAAGTCTTCCATCACTAACACGACGCTCTGTACCTCCCCTAATACCACTGCGTACGTGGGCAGAGTCCACAGCAATTCAGAATGGTTCTGCAGGTATGCTCGTGGAAATGAAGGTGACGAATTAACACCGGGATTCCCGCCTTATGAAAAGTCGACTAACGGGGAACCTTCGTGCCTTATCCAAATGGGCGCGGTGGCCGGGGAAGAGTGCACCCCTTACGACTGCAAAGGGGAGCGCTTCGGGTACAAGAGACAGTGCACTTCCTGTGCTGCCTCTGGAAGGTGCAATATCGACTTCAAGACGCACCGCTTGATGAGCTGCGTGTATCCGTGGGAAGGTCCTGTTTGCGGTGACTGTCCTGAGGGCTCCTTCGAGAGCGCCGGCCACTGCATTCGCTGCGCCTCTGTCGGCGCAATGGGCGCGTTGGATATGGCAAGGATGTTTGCTGGTGAGTGGCGTGATGAGCGGAGTGGAACGATTAGAATTCACAATCGTTTCTAACACCTCCAACACAAACCTTCAGGCGTGGCCTTCCTAATTTTGGTCGCCCTCTTTGTTTGGCGGAAGCTTAAGATACTAAAGTACAAATGGAGGCTCTCAGTACGAACGAACATTCTGTCAAAGCAGGTCTTGGCCTCGCTACAAGTCATTCTAATGGCGAGCTTTTTCAGAGGTGAGAAGCACGTAACGAGATATCGATGTTCGTCTCCGGGACTTCAGTAACTTTGCTGCTGTAGACTTCACCACCTATTCTAACGCCGACGACACAACCTTCCATGCAACTCGCTAAGTTTCCTTTCCCTGGTGGTACGAGGAAACCAAGTTCGTCGCCAAGACGCTGACGAACGCCGTCCCCGCCCCCCCGACTCCGTGCCTTGGAGGCTTCTTTGACCACCGGCCACCCTGGTTCCATGGTCTTCTGGCGATCCTACTTTCCGTCAGCGTCATCGCGCTGCTGCTGTTGACAAGTTTGTTCGTCAAGAAAACCAAGGCGAAGAGGGTGTTGCAGCAAGTATCCGCCATCATCTTTCTGCAGTCCTGCATGGTGTGCGGTCGGGTGCTCATCAATGTTCCAGCCGAGCTTTCGAAGCTACTGGACCTCCTCGGTGTGTGGGGGGCGGAGGAGGAGGCGCTTGTGATTATCAAGGATCTCGTCTTCTCCATCCTATGTGTGGTGCAGCTTGCAATCTCGGGGGACTGGGTTTTGAGAACGGTCGGCCGAAGATACAAGCTCGCCATGCGCGAATTCTACGGAGACGATTTGACCGAAGAGGAATGGAAGAAGAAATGGAACTTTCTCTCGTTCTACTCGGCAATCTGCGGCTCCTACGTGCCTGCAAGCTTTGACTTTGAAAGGGCCATCCTTGTGAGGAAGTGGGTCGTATTTATTTCAGGCCAAATCATCTACGCCGCGCAGTTCTCAGTAGTCATTTTCAAGTCCACGGGGTACTACGCTGAGACCGGAACCAGCATATCGGAAGGGCAAGAGTCTATAATTGACAACGCGACTAGCTATATGAAACACATGGATGAATTGGATGTTGCGGCTCATGCCATCAACGTTTGCGTGTTGATCCAAATCAATTCCTGGGTTTTGAAGCAGGTTGTGCGGAGGCCATATCTTAGCGAGACGTCAACTCTGTCTTACTCAGACGTCCGAAACGACATTGAGGTCCTCATCATGCGATGCACAGTATACACGTCTCTTTTAACTCTGCTGGTGCAGGTCGTGAACGAGTTCCCTCCCCTCAACATGACGCTCCGGAAGGTCTTCATCAACACCATTTGCGCTATCCTGATCGTCATGGTCGTGCTTCCGCAAGCCAAAATATTCCAAAGCTTCTTCACGGAGATCCAGCGCCTCGTTGCCATGACCGACGAGGGAGTCAGGCGGCTGAGGAAGTCCTTCTTAAAGACCGCATCGGACATGGAGAAGAACGCAGTGGTCAATGGCACCGCGTCAGAAGAGGAGGTCGCGAGGGCAAAAGTAAGTCGTGAACTGGTCGAGGAAATGCTCGAGTGCCACACCGACGCCGAGCTCTTCGACCTGCAGAGGACGTACGTTAGGGACGTCGATGAGATGCTCCCTTGGGAGCATCTTCGCTGGATCATCTCCGACAGCGACGACTCAAGCAGGAGCTGGTTGAGCTCACAGATTTGGTACTGGCTCAAATTCAATCCCCTGGCAATATTGGTTTATGTCCTCTTGGTGATACTATTCGTCTCTCTCTGCCTCTTTGCTGCCAGCTGCTTCCAGAACTCAAGATTCATTCCTTGCGGGTTTGCCGTTTGGATGGCGGTAAAGCTGGAGATGAACAAGCTTAAGTGGGAGAAGACTGTGGTGGACGAGGCCAACGAGAGCCATGAGCAGTCGCCCAAGAACGAGACGAAGGCTGCGAGGGAGCTCAAATTCTGCATCGGATCCTCTACGGTTGGTGGTGATATAAAAGGAGGAGAAGGTAATCCGATGTTGGTGAACAAGGCGTCGACTGGATTTTCGTTCGGGGGGGAAGTTGAGTTGAGGGAGGTTGACGAGGGGGGGATCGAAAGGGGGCTGGCGAAGAAGAAGAGCGACCAGGCAATTAAGAAGAAGCCTTCGATGATCAAGACAACGTCGGCCATCTCGGGGCCCAGCGTCAAGGCGATGACGCGGAAGATCAACAAGATGGCGCAATTATAAGTTTATATGAGAGTAACTCGTCACTTCCTTTTCCCAGCGAATACTTCGTCTTCTTTCTTGTCGTTCCACCACTGGGTCAGGCTCCGCTGTCAAAATCCGACGTGAACAATGTTAAACAAAAATATAACACTCTTTCTAAGCCTCATATTTTTCATTTTAAGGCCCTTCAGATTCAAAAAATGGCCATTACTAATCTTGAAACCAAAATCTTTGTCGGATTAAAATTTTATTTTTATGATTAAAACATATATTTACCTAAGAAGTACATATTTAGAATACAGAGAATATTTAATTAGCTTTAAGAACACTTTTTGGACAATTTGGAACTTATGAAGATCATTTTTTGAAACCAACTTCAAATCCCTTTTTTACCCTTTTGAATGACACAGTATTTCTCTTAGAGGCCTTAAGGTGGAGAATATGACCAAATTTTGTATTTGTATTTTTGACTAAAAATCCTTGTCCCACTAACACTCGAGAACATTCAACGCAAACTGTTCAGCAAACCAGTCCCCCCTAATTACATAAACATCTGACCGATAGCGATTTCTGAAGCTCTTGTTGCGTAGGAGGGCTAGAATAGGTTTTCTTCCTTCTCCCTCAGACTTCATCGATTCGGGCAGGCATGTGGAGCAGCTCCAGCAAGAGGGGCGGTGGCGCTCGTTTCGGGCCTGGGCACCGTACAATTAGCAACGACACGTTCGGTCCGGTTCCGAATCAGCTTTCCAGCGCGCTTTCGTCAGATTTCACACCACCCCTGGCCGAGAACAGTGAGCCGCCCTTAACATCATCGTGTCGTATATGCAGGTCGGTATTGGACAGGCTCGAGAGGGTAGAGGTGAGTCAGACCCCCCCTCCCGCCATCTGACCCCCCCCCTCACACCCTCACCCACCCAGAGAGACCGTGACCAGATTAAGGCCTCCCTGATAAGAAAGGAGAAGGAATTGCTCAAGGCAGGGGTGGCGAGGCTCGACCCTAACCCCCCTGCCCACACCCAAGACGACTCCATGAAGGCCGCGGGGAAGCAGATCGCGGAGGCCAACGCACGGCATCGAACGCTCGCTGCTGAGATGGAGAAGGAATCTTTGCGATGGAGGAATGACATGGCTATGAAGGTAGCGAAGTACGCGCTCATGTGCAAAGAGTTGAGCGAGGACAATGCGAGGGGGAAGGAGGCACTGCGGTTCAGCAAGGAGGAGATTGCGCGGCTCGAAATCGAGAGAAATGGCCTTGCGAAGCTGAACCAGAAGCTGCTGGTTGGAAAGGCGGAGGGGGCTCCTGGTGCTGAAAATGGTAGCCCCTACAGCCCCCCACAGAACATGGATCCTCCGTCACCGTCGAACCAGGCCAGGGTTACCGAGCTTGAGGGGGTGGTTGAGAAGCTGGCGTCGAGGCTGGAGCAGGCCATGTCAATAATCGAGAAGCTCCAAGAGGAGAGGAAGCTTCTTGTTAGAAACCAGGTTGGAGGAGGAGGCGGGGACCGAGAGAGGGCTGGAGGGGGCGATGCGGGTGGGCACTCGGCAATGCTAGTAAAAACGCTCTCGGCGCAGCTCTCGAGCGAACGCACCACGTGCAAGAACGCGCTCCTGCAGGTATCCAAGGCGAGGACGGAGGTGAGTAGCTGGGGTGGGTCACGAACTATGTTTGCCATCCAACCTAGATATCGCCCCCACCCCCGCCCCCACCCAAATCTCACTCCTCGCGTCGCTCGTCACAGAGTCTGGCGAGGGAAGAGGACCTTCTCAAGCACATCAAGTTGCTCGAGGAAGAGTTGAAGAGATCGTTACAATCACGGCAGGACAGAGCTCAGCTAATCCAATCACCTATCTAAGTGATGCGTGAAATAAATTAATTATTACATACAAAACAATTACACACTTCATCAGTACTATTTATCACACGATAGAGCTCAGGGTTGACTCCAGCTGCACTAGTGTCTCCTCCGCCTTTCCTACCACATTCTCCACATTCAGAGAGTGCGAAGGTTCCAGCCTCCCGCTTTCCAGGTTGAAGTTGAAGACGGGAATTCTCCTCTTTTTGGCCTCCTTGACAGCCATGTCCGTCACTGTGACGGCGAAGCTGGTACCCACGAACACAAAAGCATCAGCCTGAGGGAGCGAAAATGTTGTTGTGGCTACTGTGTGAGGGTGTCGTGGAGAAGTTGGCGTGAATCCCAGTCGTATGTCGTGACAGTGCTTCCTCACCTCCTTGAACCACTCCCTGAACTTGTCAAATTGGTAGAATGAATGCGACGAGTAAGACTCATCGAACATGAGGGCTTGAGGAAGGAGAGGACGGTTACAGCTGGGGCAGAGAGGGGAGCAGGGGAGGACGGGGGCCTCAACCTCGACAAAGTCAGCGTCTTGGTCGCTTGACGATTGTGTTGACGTTGTCATTGCTGTCGCTGTCGCTGTCGCTGTCGCTGTCGTTGTCGTTGTCGTTGTTGACGACGATGTTGTTGTTGCGGGGGTGTTATTTGTGATGGAGGTAGTTGGCGGAGCAGTCGTAGCAGTCTCAGTGTCTGCAGTGGTAGTTGCCGTAGTAGCGGTCTTCGTAGTGGTGGTCGTGGTGGCCGACGAGGACTTAAGCGCATGCTGTTGTTGCTTCTTCGCCTCACCACGTTCTTGTTCCATCATATCCAGAATCATCTTCATCTGCTGGCGCTCGCTCATGGGCGCGTAAGGGGTTTTCTCTGGCACAGCGACAGCAGCATTAACACCACCCTGAACATCAGAATCAGCATCAGCATCAGCATCAGCATCAGCATCAGCATCAGCACCAGCATCAGCATCAGCATCAGCATCACGCTGGACGTCTTCTGACGTCCCCATTTTCACCATTACTTTTCCTTCTCCTTCCTCTTCTCCGCAAAACATTAACTTCCTGACCTTCTCTGGCACAATTTCCCTAGGCGCGATCGACCTCTCGTCCGCGTATTTACACCACGTAGCCTTCCGTCTCCGACGCTTCTCATCCTCCAGCGCCGACACGTCTTCATTCTTCGACTCAGCGTCTTCAATGCCTTGCTGAAGGTCGTCATCATTCGACTGAACAATCTCGAGGGTGAGAGACTTCCAACGCCGCCCCGCTCCACCACACCCGCCTCACCTCTTGCTCCTCAGTCGGCACGCACTTGTAAAGCCCCAACCTCCCGTGTGCCTCCACGAGGTTCTCCTCGTGGTTCCAGCTCTCGTTGGTCTTCTGGTGCAACCCATCGACGTTCTGCGTCAGGACCTTGACGCGCCCCCTGCTCATGTTCGATATTCTGGCGATAGCCTCGTGGCCAGAGTTGGGCACGTAACCGTCAAATTGGAGCGGAAAGCTCTTGAGCCAGAAGTCATTCCACCACCCCACGCTGCCCTTCCTCCAGGCGCTTCTGGTAGCGCTAGTCCACACATCTCCCTTCCAGACGGCGTCAGGCGAGTGGCGGAATGTCGGGATACCAGACGCCGCGGACAGACCTGACACACGCACACAACACACACAAAGACAGACGGACGTTGCGATAATCGGGTGAGCTTTTCTTATACCTTTCAATCACTCGCTCAAACAAATGCAGCATCTCACCTGCCCCCGTTATGAACACTGTCAGTGCCGACGGTCTATTCAAAATTTCGGCCAGCGTGGGCAAACTGTTCGCCCCTCTGATCGACCGGCGCCGATTACCGGGCTGCGTGGCCGCCGAAGTCTTGCGCTTTGGCATACTACTCTAGATTTGTTCACTTTTGCTTTTTGTGTTTTTGTCCTTGTTTTTCTCTGGAAGCGTCCCGCCTCTTTTTGCAAAAATCAAACAAACTCATCACTCGGGACGATATAAGTACAAGCGAGCGCGGCCTCTGCATTTAAAACAAAAATCTCGTCCGTCTCCGATATGGTCTCCTCCTTCAGCATTGTCCATCTCATCGTCCTCCTGAATCTGTCAAGCTTCGTCACTGCTTTTTTAGCGCCAGTGAAGCCCCATGCCCTGCACCGGCTCCAAACTACCCGCCAGAACCTGTTCGGAGACATGTTCGAACAGGCCGGTCCTCTGGGGAAGGTGAGACTGTGAGCTTCCCTCAACATGCTCTGATCAGCGTTCAAGGTATGACACTGACACAGCCTACTGCTCGTACTGACACGCACCGCCACTCCTGCACACCAGGGAATAACCGTAGCGCAGGTTTCGGTCTGCGTGTCGTCTCCGTCCATCCTCCCTACGCTCAATCTAATTGCGTCCTCCAACAGTGGAATGACACCTTCAGCCCTGTCGAGACTGGCGTCAGAGGTGAGTCAAGCTACCGCAGATGACAAGTGGAATAGACTGGTAAAGGGCGCTGCAACAACCCAACAACTTTAAGACATCGCTCACCCCATCCCCCCTCACCAGACTTGCCTCTCCCTCCTTCGTCTTGAGGATTCTTGGGTGTCGGCGTCCTCACGCTACACGCACTTTTCCACAAGTCAAGCTGGGAAAGCCGAGTCCGAGTATAACCTTTGGTCGACGAAGCTGGCTTCAAAGTACGAGAAGGAGTACCCCGTCTCTTCCGGTGGCGCAGGAGAGGAGGGCGGAGGCCTTGTCGTTGCCACTCTGCTGCTCGAGATGCAGGGTGACAAAACAATCTTCCAGGACGCCGGAAGGTCATACGGTCAAACCAAGGATGTGCTGAGCAGCATCGCGGCAGACGTGAAGGTCGACGGCGGCAGGCTCATAAATGCAGTTGAGGTGTTCTGGTGTCCTGGTGACGTTGGCGAGATACTTGAGAAACGAGATGTTTTGCTGGACTTTCCAGAGCTGATCGATCTCTGAAGCCAAATGCGTGAAATGCGTGAATACTGAATTGCTAATACGAAAAATACATTGACTTTACTATATAAAGGAACTAGTCTGAATCTGAGTCGCTGCCGGAGCTGCTACTACTACTGCTGCTATCACTATCGCTGTCGCTGCCATCGCTGACACTGTCACTTTCCACCTTCTTCTCCATTTCAACCTTCTCGATCTCCTCCGGCTCTACCTCAACCTCAACATTACCCCCATCCCCATCGAGCCCCCCTCCGAGGCCCTCCAACGCCGCCTTCGAAGCATGTTTGTCATCGTAACAACTTCTATCATTGGTAACCTCAACCTCCCCCTCATGCCAAAACTTACACGCGCTCCCCTTCTTGCAACTCGTCGAGTCTCCAACCTTCCAAAATTGGCAAACCTTCTTCTTCTGAGTCACCGGCCGAGCAAACTTGCACGCGCCCTCGTCCCATTTGTCCTTGTTGCACCACCAGAACATGACTCCCTTGGCTCGACTGCTCTCGTCCTCGGTGCGAATGCACTTCCTCATCTTTGCAGGGAGGCCACAAAAGCAATTCGGCGCCGTCTTCGTCAGCTCCTTCATCTCCACCTGCATCCTCTTCGCCCGCTCAATGTCCTCGGGACTTGGGTCCACCCCTGCCTGGAACTCATGGTTGCTGGCCTTTTTCTTCTTCTTCTTCTTGTACTGGCTGCAGTCGTAGATCCAGTGACCAGCCTCCTTGCACGCAGCGCACACGTACCCGTCCGGGACAGGTTTGAAAGCTCTCTTGGGAGGCATAAAATACGATCACTCTGCGAGAGAAGGGACGTTAGAGGCTTGTTGGACACAATTTCTTTGAGGTCGAGTGGTGGTGGAGTTTGTGCGAAAAGAAGGACATCGGTCGTCGTGACGGCGATGCCTTTCCAAATTCACGCCGCAAATTTAAAAAAATGTGCAAGCAGAAAAAATTGGCCGCTACACTGCGCCACCGCACCTTTTCTTGCCGCAATATACAAAAATCTTTCACCAAAAAATCAGAAAGGCCTCCAAACATGTTTGCTTTCTTGAACGACGTGATCGATTCCAGCATCGCCAACCCCGAAACAAGTGCAGCTTGGACTAGACTCCTGCTCGAAGAGCGCTATTCCATCTCGAACGGTGCCCTCGAATCTCTCCGAAAATTGCCCACTCTCGACTCCGATCCCTCCCCTCATGGACCTTCTGCTGCCAACAGCGCGAAGAAGAAGGAGGACGGGGTGATGAATCTGTGCTGCGACTCGTTGTACGCAAGAATTCTGCCTTTCAAGTGCCCGGAGTGCTCCAAGCCGTCGTCCTCTAAAGGCGCTCAGGATGACACTGCCTCTTCGCAGCTCTCAGTCCGGAGTACAGCGAAACTGTCGTCCCTTGCTCCGACGTCTCCGAACCTCCCCCGCGCGTTCGCGTCGATGCTGGTGTCCCTCGAGGGCTTGCTGCTGCACGGCCTGTCGTGGTCTTCCACCCCGACTTATGGTTCTCACCAGGTCGAGAAGACGTGCCATGACTTTCTGTCGCTCTTGACTGTCCTGCAGGAAGGGGAAGGAAAGTTCGAATCAAATGCGGACAAGGCGTTGCTAGAATCGGTCAGAAGAAAGAGGAGGAGGAACGACGGAGGCTTGTGCGGTGGTGTGTCCGTTAAGGACAGAGAACAGTATGACGAATATTTACACCTCTTGAACGATGTTGCGAAGAAGGTTAAGGTCGAAGGGGTATCGACTGTCGAGGTGGTAAGGAGCTGGGTCAAGGAGGCCACCGGAGTTTGGGGCAGTTTCGAAGCTTTCTATAGAATCCTGTTCCACTCCTCCAATCGAGAGTACCTGGAGATGTTCTATGCTCCTTGGTCATTATTCCGCTCGCCGGCCGAAGATCTGGCCCTCAAGAACGCCTTCATTACTCTGTCGAGGATGAAGCTGCACTGCTGCGAGCTGGACTCTTCCGAAATCGGCGTAAGGGTGCCCAGCCAGTGGTGGCCTCTGAATCATGTGAGTTACAAGGCGCGAGGGAAGTTTGACGAGGAGCACAACCCGGCGAACTCGCTCAATGAGAAGGATCAGAACGTGAGGAAGCTGAAGGATGATCTAAACCAGGTCAAGGAGAGGCTAGCCAGGGAGGTGGGCGAGACCAAAACGGTCGAGGATGGCTTGGATAAGTTTGCAGATGTTTTGGACAGAGGTCTGCACATGCTTGTCAACGTCAATAACAACTCCAAGGCCAAGGCTGGAGAGGGAAGTGCTACTAACAACGGCGGCGGCTCGGCTACATCTGCTGCGCAATACCAACACCAGCAACTCAAAGGCCCAGGAAAAGCTGCCCCGATTCCTGGGTCAGAACGAGGATCGAACCAGGTCACGCTCTTCAACGCCCCTCTCTCCGTCCTGGCCCGAAGCCAGACGCACTCCGGGCCCAAGTGCACTTATGATCCCGAAGTTTGCGTCCCCCTGAAGGTTCTGAAGCTGCTGGACCGGGTGGAAAGAGACATCGATCACCCTAACCTCTTCGAACCTCAGGGATTGGACATGCAGAGTGTCATGGAGAAGTTTGATGACGAGGACGAGGTGAGGACAAATAGCGACCAAGCAGTGAGCGTGCGAGCAATCAACAAACCTAACACAATTGACTACGGGTACACCGCTCTCGTTTGCACTGCTCAGACTTTGAACGGGAGAGAGGCCAGCGTACTCTTGGTGAAGTGGCTGGGAGGATTGAAGGGAGGAGGCATTTTGGGCCCCAAGGGCGACCTCCTAGCCGCCCTCAAGTCAAGCGATGGCGACCGCATCAGGGCATACGTAAGGTCCGTCCTAACTCCTCCCGCCGATTTAGTCATAGTTAGGCTCTTCGAGGCGCTCAAGTTCGGCCTGGAGCGCGTCCACTCAGTTAGGAACGACCTCAAAGGCGTGCGGGTGGCCTTTCTGATGAACGATTGCCTCTTTGGGCTGCAGGAAGGCACCCAAACGAGGGCGGCGCGCAGTCCAAGCTCGGAGGATGACGCCTACATGCAGGAAGGAGTCTTGGTGTCAGACTTCGTTCTAGATTATTTCATCAAAGACGACACCCTATTGAGTGAAATAAAGCGCGATCATGAAGCGAGGTTGGAGCAGTTCAACAAACGCTTCAACAACTACAAGGAGCTCGTGGACGATCTAGGGAGAGAGCTGGACGTTTCTATTCAGGATTCAAGCACCGTTCAAGGAGGCTCGTCGGAAAAGGGCCCAGTAGACCTCGAACTCTTGCTCAAGTTCTCTGGCTTAGTTGTAGAAAATTACAGCAAAGTCGGAGAGAATATCGAGCGTGAAGACTCTTCAACTCTAGGAGTTTTGAGACACCACAACTTCACCAACGAGGACGGCCTACGCAGTGTGGGTCCCACCACGATCACAGTCCTTAGCAAATTCTTGGTATCGTTTTCTTCACAGGCTCTCAGCTTGTTCGGAAGACTGAACGTCGGGTCTCCTACGGTATTTCAGGTCGCCAAGGAAGTGGTTGATATTGTTAAGGTAAATTTAGGGATGCGCAACTCCGTTGGCAACACCGATAGAGTAAATTTCGACGACACATTCGACATCAGCAGGACCGCTGCCCCTGAACGCTACGATATACTAGCAGAAGAAGATGGCTTCATTGACGTGGCTGTCATTGGCTTGATAATGTTTTCCGAGTCGTTTGACCAGGGAATGGGGAATGTCAGGAGTGGCCTCGGTATGAGTTTGAAAAATGGCAAGGGCCTGAAGAGCGTCTGGGAAGGTTATGTCTTGTGGAAGGGACACATGCTGGTCGAGCAGAGAGAAGAAGAGGAGAAGAAAGGCAAGGGCTCGAGTGCCGGCACGTTGGAAAGGAGGGAGGAATTCAACATCGACGACGAAGACATCAAGGCCGACAGCAGCAGCATTAGCAGCAGCAGCAGCAGCAACAACAACAACCAGGTAACCAAAGATTTTTCTAGCGGCTCTCCTCGTGCATACGTCAAGAATTCTAGAATCATCACAAAGGCAAAGTTAAAAAACCTCAGTGAGAAATTGCCCCATTACATTCAGAGGAGACAGATAGTAAAGCTATTCGATTCGAACGAGGGTGGTACGCTGGACGACTTATACGAGGGTTGTTCGGGGTACGACTACAGCATTATTTTGATCGAGGACGAGGAGGGTAACATGTTTGGCGGCTTTGCAGTCGAAGAATGGAAGAAGAAGGAGGGATGGGGCGGAGGGGAGGATAGTTTCGTCTTCAAGTTTCAAGGGGACGAAGTTAAATCCTTCAGCAACTCGAAAGGGAATAAAATGTACCAAACCAGCACAGAGGAATTCTTGGGTATGGGGAGTGGGAAGGGGGGGACCTTCGCAATTTATATCGACCGTGAGTTGGCGGTTGGTGGGAGCTGCGAGACTGGAACTTTCAATAATGTCATGCTAAGTGGGGGCGAAGAATTCATCGTCGAGAAACTAGAAGTTTGGAGCTTTGTCATTTGATAATAATATTGCCCCTTAATAGATAATAATACACGTGTTGACTTTTTAATTCTATATGGAAAAGGCCATGTCTAAACCACTGAAACTTGTGCTTGTCCGCATTCCCGGCCACGGCTTTTTGCTGCCAGTCTCTACCAACGAACCGTAAGCCCCAGCCCCTCCCACCTCTGGGGTATCCAAATCAATTGTTCCGCCCACGCAACCGCCGTAAGCTGCCCCCTTCTCGGTCTTCATTCCGTGCCTTATGTTGATACCTACCATGCGTTCTTGGAAAGAGGCAACGGGCTTGGGCG
The DNA here is from genome assembly GCA_030267905.1 of Triparma verrucosa. Classification (NCBI taxonomy): domain Eukaryota; class Bolidophyceae; order Parmales; family Triparmaceae; genus Triparma; species Triparma verrucosa. Next base: position 108,249 of record BRXX01000369.1, read on the forward strand.
ATCGCATGGCCCGCTTCGCCTTGAACTTCTTTTGGGTGCCCCGGAGGAGGGAATTCATCTCTTCCCCAGATATATTTTGCTTCTTGTAAGGTTTCGGCGTTTCAAGGACGTCAGAAGCAGTCGACTTTGACCCATACTGATATAACAAAAAACCTAAAATTATAATAACTAATCCGTAGTACGTACTGACAGCAATATTCTCCCGGAATTGACCCATCCAGGGAGCAGTAAACGCCACAGCGCTTATGGGTAGGAGGAGACTGGAGGTGATGGCATTGACAGTAGAGGAAGCATATTTCGTCAAGAACAGGCCGAGAGTATTATAAATGAAGTTGAGGAGGCAGTAACCTGTCAGAAGGGCAAAGGTGGGAAGGTTGCCGCAACCCGAGTGTGGCAGCTGAAAATAGCACCTCGTACCGTCCACTAGGTCCTGCGCCGCTTCAGTGACTGGCATGCCGTTTTGGGATGCTACCCCAGGAATTGAAGTGAGAGGCATCATACAAAGTCCTACAATAAGTTGGTAAATCGAGACCTGCTGCGTCAAGTACATGACGTCCGTCTTTTGATTCTTGAAAGCGACTTCCTTATACACGGCGCTGAAGGCGTACGGGATATTGGAAACCAGGTAGAAGAATATTGAGATCTTGGAGCCCAAAGGCAGTGGTTGAGAAGATCCGGAATCTAGGAGCGAGTCGAAAGAGGAAATCAGGGCGCCAGAAACTATTAAGGTGGCGCCAGTTACTTGAGAAATTGAAAACCGAGTACCCAAAGCAAAAAACGACACCAGCATCAAAATAGGAATCAGTGTTTGGTTCAGAATGGTCTGCAGATAACCGGGCGTGTGGACGCTGCCCATTGCCGAGAAGAAGGTACCAAAAGCGTCAAGCAGGGCCATGACCACAAATTTGTACTGCGGCTGGTTTAGGAGCTCCTTGGGTATTTCATTTTTACAGTATCTCGGGTAAAGAATGCATCCACCAAACACAACGTACAAAGCATTGATCCCGTTCGACACAAAGTAAGCATATTTCTCGCCATACACAGCATAACAGACCTTGTACGAAAGAGTGTTCGCCATACCGACCGTGAGTAACGCAAAGACAAGCGATGCCAGCTTCACAGACGATACTGTCGCCGACATTACTGTTTTTTGAGGCTGCGGTGGCGCCTTTTATTTTATTCTCAAGGGGAAACTGTTTATATAGTTGTACGGGTATGTTAGTTCTCCGTGGCGCCCGGGTCTAAGATACCAAAAAAGTGCGATTCGATCCTAATATTAGACCCAGCCGCTCTTCGTCTTGTAAAGATTGGGAATAGGTTTTCAGGATTTTGTGTTCCTGAGGAAGGACAAAAGCAGGTTTTATATATTTAACGCGACAAGCGAGACAAATAAGATACGCCCCCTTACTTTTCTTACCCCTTTCCTGAACACACATTCTGCAAAAACGAAATAGGAACTGCGCCCCTTCTCCCTGCTGGAAACTCCAACTGTCAAAGATAATAAATATGTCGAGCTCCAAGAGAAACCAGCCCTCCTCGCCAACTGCAGGACCTTCTGTAAAGGCTGCGAAAACAACCCCCCAAAAGGGAGCTGCTTCCAACGTGAAATTGACCATATTGCCTGAAACTTTTGTTAGAGGGAGGTTTGACCCAAAGGAGAAGATGACGCTTAGGTGAGACGGTGGCGCTGTCATGACCTTTGAAAATTGTCTAAATCTATTCTCTTCATAATCTAATAAAACCCGATCTGCGGAACTATAGTAAGCTTGCGACCTCGAATCTAGCGAAGTTTATCGTCGTAGACCCTACGACTCCCTTTTTTCTCAACCTGACCCCGACGGAGGTTTCTTTGATATGCAGTGAAGACGATGCAAGCAATTGGGGAGGTGAGACGTGAAAGGGTTGCAGGAAGAAATGCTTGCTTCTATTTATTTCATATCAAAGGCGCGGGGACAAGGTTCCAAGCATCGCGGATAATTCCTTTGCACACGTTATTATCTAAGCGAAGAGCGAGGGTGAGGTCGGGAGGGTATGCCCAAAATTCTAACATTCGTGCTTGTCGCAGACACCGGTGTCAAAGCAGATCCAGACTGGAAGGTGTTCCAAATTTTGTCCCCAACTCGCGAAAAAAATCCCACCTCAGCCCTTGCCCTTATACCAATGCTGACTTCTCATTTGGCAATGAACGCAATTCCGCACTTGGTTCAAAGCACGTTCGAGACCGACTATATACTAGTGAAAGAGAGCAATGTAATCAAAGCTGCTACGGCCTTTGCAAAGTCAGGGTACGACGTTGATGTGAGAGAGGCGAGAGAGGACGATGGAGAAGAAGGCCCTTCAGAGGATTGTAAAATGTCATGAGCCTGATAAAAAAAAGCGAGGAACGAAGAAGGAAATGATTGCAATAAAAGAGAGAGCGCTTGATTTTTTTGAAAAAGGGAACAAAGTTATTTGCTACAACCCTAGACTATTTCTAATAAGGCGTCCGAAAATTTAGAAGCACTTGCGGTGGACAATGGAAGGTCCGGACTCATCATACTCGGCCTTGGAGATCCACATCTGCTGGAAAGTGGAAAG
>BRXX01000370.1:0-24851 GCA_030267905.1 Triparma verrucosa
AACCCTAACCCTAACCCTAACCCTAACCCTAACCCTAACCCTAACCCTAACCCTAACCCTAACCCTAACGGCGCTTTCGAAGCTGTCGCGCTTGTTCGCCTTCCTCTGGTTGCTGCTACTCAGCAGTGCGCCTCCTGACCCTGGGGGATCAGGATTGACCTCTCTGCTGCTCCGCTCGCGAAGGCTCTTTAGGCGTAGTCACATAGGAAGGAAGAGTAAAGAGGTTGATTTATTGCCCAATATGTGCGCCGTCGATAGTTAAAAGTCCGGAGCGTAGACCAGAGGGACATTTAATGTACAAAAAAATCTATTCCTTTCTTCACTTCTTTCGTAAAAACTACATGTCAATGGTCCCCCTCTGATTCACTTCCCGAATAAACTCCGCAGCATCAAACTCTTTTTTGGCCTTGCCCCCAGCTGCTGGCATCACTTTTGAAATCGCCGCCTTTCGCCCGCTGATCATCTCTACAACACTTCTTCGCCGGCCATGTTCCTCTCCTCCGCCCACGTTTAATGCTGTATCATTGTCTGCCTCAGTAGCTACCTTCCTACTCGCCGCCAGCTTCATATCTGCAGGAATTCTTGACTTCCAAACATCAGTGAACCAATCGGGCTTATCATCTTCCCATGTTGTCCAACCTTCCTTCAACCATGCGGCTGCTTTCTCTCTGATTGGCAACCAGTAAATTTTATGGTTGGAAAATAAATCTGCCTTCATGGCGTCTGTACCCTCCAAAAAGTTCCTTCTTGCCATCTGCTGCCCGGTCTCCATGCTGAAGAAAGAACCTCGATACTGGCAAAACCCAAGGGTTAGCAAGAGAGAGAGACGATAAAGGATATTAAAAATCATTCCTCTCCCACCCTAAACCACTCACCTCCTTATTCATCAGCAGCAAAAAAGTTCCGAACAATATCATCAAGCTAAAACCCAACCCAATTGTCAAGCTCATCAAAAGCTCCAAGTTCTGTTCAGAAAAACTCCCCTTCGCCAGATTTAAAGTCAGTAATAATGTCAAACCGAAAAGGGGCTGAAACATGTTTAGTGAGAAATACAATCCTCCCAGCTGAAATGAATAAGAGTCGTTTGAGATGGGGTTAGAATAATACTGCAACAACAATTATAATGATGTAATTAAGATGATTAGTGAAGTCACTCACATCCAACGGGTGACGAAAATGCATGATGGCCGCAAAGTCTACCACTACTTTGATGATGATTCTTAACAAAAGAGAGACGACCAAAGACAAAACACCCTCCATTGGAAACCAGTGCCTGAAATCTCTCCTCACGACCTTATACAGTAAATATGATGCCACATCGCCAAAGATGTAGTACATTACAAATTTCTTTGCGATTGCAGCAAGAAGAATTACTAGGATTGCCTTCAACACAGTTTGCGTGGCTGACAAAAATATCATTGTCACCAACATCAATGCTCGTTTCCAGGCATCGTCTGCTATGTATCCGTAGAACTTAGGGTTGAAGGCTCGCTTCTTGGGGTCGGTATCAAAGTCGTAGCTTATTGTGGCGGAAATGAACCCGGTTGAAAGGAGGGAAATTAACAACGACATCAGCAGCCTTCGCTTAAGCCCCTCGCCCCTCTCCAAGCTGCCAGCGATGGCGGCCAATTGGATGATGATTCCCGGGATGCTCTCAGCAAACAATTCGACGGTTTTTGTGATTGTCATCTCATACATTGGGTCGAATTCAGTATCTTTCTCGTGCTCTGCGCCCGATGCGACTTTGTAAGCGTCCCATGGCGCCTTCACCCCTGTCAGTACGATCGAGCACTCCTTCAGAATCCTCATGAGTCCTTTCTTTCGGTTCTGAACAACCGTCACAAGCAGCTGCAAACCAAATGAAATGGCAAGGCTGCCCAACTGCGCGTTCCTGTAAACCAGCTCCTCCTCGCCTCCATCCCAAAATTGCTTTAGGACAACTAGGTCAGTTATTAAATCAGTGACGCTTAGCACCGCTCCGATGATAACGCGGGCCATCAAGCCCCACGCTGCCGTCTTCACGATGCCCTGGCCAAGGATCACCATCATCGGCTCGAACCAGACTTGCTGCTCTATCAGTTCCTTCACCGCACGGTTCTGGACTCGCCACTGATTTACGCCGGCCTCTGCGAGCTGCTCGGTCATCAGGGAAGGCACTAAGTTCTTCCCGGTCTGGATCGCCTCTTTATCGCTCACGCAAACCAGTTTAGTTCGCACGGCTCTATTTTTATGCAAGCTTCCTTCAAGTGCAACGCTCAGCATGGCCTTCATCCAAGAGTGCCTCGAACACAGCTCCCGCAGAGCGCTACTCATTTCAGCGACCTCATTCAACCTCTTGACCCTCTGATTTGGAAAGTCTGCCTTCCACAGCAAATCGAATGCAAGCGCTCGGCCGTCCTCTGCCTTGAACGCCTCTAGCGGCACCAACCTCTGAAAATAGATGGCTAGATTTGCCATCTCTTCCAGCCGCTGCTCGACAAAAGCCAACCTCGCCCCATGACTGGTAGCGTGGCGAAAGTGAAGCACACTGGCGAATTCGAGTTTTGTTCGCCCAACACCGCCAGAGCTCAAATTTGTTAGCCGTAGTGCCACTGTCTCGTTAGCCTTGACGACGCCTGACACCAGCTCAGTACTGTTTTTAATGCTAGTTCTCAGCGCCGTCGGGATACTTCGCCGCAAACCGTCATCTTTGCCTAAAGGAGAGTAAACGATGATTATCTCATCATCGCTGATCAGGTGAAGGTTCATCTCGCTTGTGAAGATACGGTCGCGATGAAGAAAGCCGTGCTTGCTTTCAAGCTGATGACGCCTTGTGACGGATCTCTTCAAGCTGTCGTCTCCAGTGTCTTCATCTTCAACATGTCTTTCAATGTCCCTGCTGGTTAGCATGTTGGACCGGCTACAGTGAGCGAAGCGAGCGAGAAGATTGGCGATCACGAGTTGGAATCGAGTGGGGGTGACAAGCACTATGGACGCAACACGTGTAGAAATAGAAATATATGCATTACCAGCTCGTCAAAATTGCTTGCTGTCGCTCACCTGCAGAAATCCCATATGAAGGCGGCAACCTCAAAGTTATTTCCCCGAACTTGCAGGCTGGTCGTCCCCCAAGCTTCGTCCCCCAAAATTGGGGCATATACCTTGCTCTCTGCTTTTCCATAACTCCTTGAAGGCCTCCCCCACCCTTGCCTCTCCTTGTTCAGCGTCTCAAACTGGGCCAAAGCCTCTTGTCCCCGGGACTGTGACGAGTGTAGCGAGTCGTATTCAGATTGGCGTCAACGAGTTAGAATTGCGTAGCGACGACAGTTGCGTCGACATTTAGACACACTAATGCAGCCAGACTTTCGCTACGCTCCTCGCACTTCGCTCCTTAAAGCTTCTCACCTTAGCCAACTGCTTAATCTGCTGCACGATCGCCGCTCTGCAACCAGCGTCAATCTCCAAGCTCTTGTCAAATTTCTTCCTCATGATTGACAAGTAACCCAGCGTTCCGACGATCTTCGAATTCATAACGAACGACGGAATGAATCCCTTGAGGTCAACTTGCTGGGTGTACGTGACCCTCGTCTGCGGGATGCCCCTGACCTCTGGAAGCCGCTCGTACTTCCAGAAGGCGCCTTGGCTCGCCCTTATGTATCCCTTCCCAGCGCCAGGGGGGAAGCGGTTGACCTTGATGTCTGCGACGAGCAGTGTTGTTTGCTTAGAAACGGCACTGGAGTTGGCAGCAGCAACCTTTGGGAACGGAAAGTCCCAGGGACAGGACGTCGATCTATCAAAGTTTTGATTTCGCTCCTCACACGTTCTCACCTTCCATGCAAATAAGCATGGTGTCCTCGTCCACCATTTTCCAGACGCTCCTCACGAGCCATTCCCTCACGGTGAAGGACGCGTGTAGGACGCGTGTAGAGTAGTAAATTGCGGAGTGGTCGTTCTCCTTCGCAAACTCGCGATCAAGCCCTCCTTTCTCACGATTCTGCCTTGCGCGCTCGCGTGTCATTCTGGAATATTCCCACGCTGCGCAGTCTCCAATTGACGCGTCAACGACTGTGACAGCTCGCCCAACTGCAGCGCTTGATTCACCCTCCTCGCGAATGCTCTCCGTTGTCACGAAAATATCGGGCGACTTGTGCTTCTTCCATTTTCCCTCCTTCAGGGACCTCTCGAACTTCTCCCGGACGCGCTCAATCAGGGCAGCTTCCTCCTCGCTGTAAAGTTGGTCCTTCCAGTGCTCCTCCATCAAATTCGAAAGCTCCCCCCAATCCGCAGCATCGATCATATCGTCCTGCCTGAACTCGTCGATCGCCTCTTGGACGGCGTTCAGCGATTTGGGTAACTTCTTGTCTGCCACCCACGTCGGTATGACTCCTCCTGCGTCGACTTGCAAGACTAAAGTCACTCGGCACTGCCAAAATTTGTTAAAATCAGCACTTGACTGAAATCTTCTTTCACTCTCCAACTTCCTCACCTGCTTAGTGCCACCTCGGACTGGGAGGTCCTCGATTTCCCACAGCCCTCTAGTGGAGCCCCTCGTCTTCGTCAGCGAAACGCCGTAATCAACTTCATCACCAACCGGCTCAAATGCTACAACTGCCTTCCCCTCTTCAGACTTCCAGATCATCCTGTAGACGAATTCTCGGTTGTCCAGCATGAACGGCATCTTCTTCACCGTCGCAAAAATTCTCTCGTTCTCCCTCTGCAGCGGTCTAAGCTCGAGTCTCGCTGGATTCCCTTCCTCCCTACTTATGCGCATTCGATCGTTGCTGCAGTAATCCATCACCCACGCCGCAACCTCCTCTGCAGAGCAGTCGACGACTCCAACCGCCAATCCAGTCCCAACGCTCCGCTCTCCCTTTTTAGGCTTAAAATACCTCATCTTCATCTCAACCTCCGGGCTGGTCGACTCGAGCGCCTTCCAACCATCCTCCCCCCCCTTCCCTAACAGCGCCTCGCACCTTGCGAAAGCTTCCACCTGGTCTACCATCAGCGCCACACCCCTTCGTCCTCGAATAGCCGCCGCTAGAGCTGCAACCCGCTCGTGGTCTACCTCCTTCCCGTTGCGTCTGAACTGTGATGATCGAAGAGAGTTCAGAGTTCAGTTGGGTTAGTAAGATTGAAATCAATCCTCTCTGCTTCGCTCTTTGCAGGGAATGTGTCGTCGGTATTCTGCCACTTTAACATCATTAACTCGTCGCTTCGCTCCTCGGCTCGCTCCTCTCTAACATTGTTGCTTCGCTCTTCGCAGGGAATGTGTCGTCGGTATTCTGCCACTTTAACATCATTAACTCGTCGCTTCGCTCCTCAGCTCGCTCCGCTCTCCACTTCTTACCTTCTCCTGCTCCTCGTTTGCCTTCCCTAGCTGCTGCTTCACGAGAAAATCGATCAAGTACTCAGGTAGAACCGATAACTTGAGGTCTGCCTGCTGCACCTTGGTCCACTCGCAGGTGTTTTCGGTGGTCTCTTTAATGATGTGAATACCTCTCGTGACCGCCTCTTGCATCTTTTCAGACCCGACAACGTCATGACACGTTTCTCCCTCGTACTCATTGAAGGATTCGAGAGCGATGATGAAAGTTTTACGCCCATCCTCGCCTATCAACCTCTTCCACGTCAACCACGTGTGGAAGATTCGGTCCTGAAACCCTGGTAGGCGGAGAGTGCCGATGTACTCGACACCTCGTGTGCCATCGACATTTTCCCACACCTCACGAATGGCTACCTTTTTGTTTGCGACCCTTTTGGCGTAAGTGTTCAGTAACCAGAGCTCCGTGAACAGCGTGACCGCGTCGACGTCAATATTCGCCACTGACATCCCCCACGCCGTCCCACCCTCGTTATCTCGATGAGAGAATTTCTCCACCGAATCATTGACCGTCCCTGCGACCCTCTTAACCTTCATCTCCTCGACCGTACCCATCAGCTTTGCGATCGTGACTTGCTCGCCTGCCGTCAAGGGAGGGGCGTTGGGAATACGGTTCTTGATGAAGTCCTCCCTCATCCTGGCGTCGATGACGTCTTCCTTTTGAAAGCGGACGTAAAACTGTCCCACCATTTTGCAGAAGATGTCGTCAGCATTGACGCCGCCCTGACCTAGAGCTATTCTGAAAGCTTTTCGCTTTGTGATTTTTGACGGTGAGAGTTGAATATTCGTCGACGTAGTATTCAGTAGCTTCGTCCGCCTCGCCGACCTGACTGACTTTATTCTCTTTGGGCTATTCTTCGGAGGAGTGAACCCTATGACGAGCGAAGCGAAGCAAGTCGCGTGGATGCATTGTGTTGTCGGTGTTAGAGATTGTGGTGGTAAACGCGACTTCGAAGCGTACAGAGGCAAATGTCGATTCGAGTCGACTAGCAAGCTTCTCAGCCTGTCACTTCGCCTCTCGCCGTTCTCACCTGACTTTATGGCATTTATCAGCCCACGGCCACTACTCATTCGACCAGAAGGCGATTCATTATCGGCGTCGAGCTGATCCGCGGCAATGCTGATCTGGGCGATGAAGGTGAAGGAAGTCTGGCCGAAGGGGAGCGGCCGCAGTATAATTTCCCCCACCGTGAGGAGGAGCCTGAAAGCCTTCGCGCCGGCCGCGTGCGGCAAGGGAGGGCAGGGCAGGTTCAGGTCCTCCTCCCCGACGGACTCCGCGGAGATCCTGATCTCGTCGTCCTGCCTCCCCTCCCCCACCCTTAGGCGGAGGAGAAGGTTGTACTCCTTGTTATGTTCGACGAAGCTGTGACGAGTTGGAGGTGAGTTGGGGGAGGTCTTTAAGAGAATCGCTCAATAATCGTGTGATCTCACTCACCTCCAATAGACGACCGCCTCGGACGTCGAAGGATCGTCCTCCACAACCGCCTGCCTCAGCTCGTCCGCCTTCCCGGGCGGCCCCTCCTGCGCCTTCAAAGCCCCGAGCACCTCATGGGGCGACGAGTGGATGGTGAGCTCGATGGTCTTCGTCGTCCTGTCCAAAACCTTCATGTGGTGCGGGCCGCTCTGCACGTTGGGGTTCGCCCTGTCCAGGGGCTTGCTCGTTGTTGCGGCCCCGGCGTCGAGGTCCTTCCGCCGCGTCTGGATCGTCTCGTCCCTATGACGAGCGAAGCGTGAAGCGAGTCGCGTGGATGCATTGTGTTGTCGGTGTTAGAGATTGTGGTGGTAAACGCGACTTCGAAGCGTACAGAGGCAAATGTCGATTCGAGTCGACTACAGTACTGTAGCAAGCCCTTCTCAGCTCGTCGCCTCGCCTCTCGCACGTTCTCACCTGTTGATTTCGGCCACGACGGCTTTGAGCTTCTCGACGGCCAAGGTCGAATCCGACCGAGCCGAGCGCTCCGCTTCGAGCAGGGCGACAGCTTCTTTCAGCTCGGCTTTTAGGGCCTCAAACTTGGATGGACGAGGGAAGAACTGCTGCGAGCTGCTCTCAGTATTCAATGAGGAGGGCTGCTGCAATTTGTAGCTCTCGGAAACTGGGGAGCCATTGGTGCTATCGGACATGATATCTTTATCAGCCATGTCGGACTAGGGGGTGGATTAGGGGGGGGAATTAGAGGGGGGAAGTGTCGGACTGAAGGGGGGAAGGAGCAGGTCGTAAGGCAAAATGGACAACAAATCGGATGATTATGCGTGAATTTCTGTGTCGAGGAGAGGGTGCCGGGGGGGGGGATAGATATAAACGCCCTGTCCAGTATACGTTGTCGTCGAGCGTTATTTCTGGTCCTGCAGACTAACACTCACAGCGGCGATCGAAGCGCAGGGTCAAAGGCAAGGTGCAGTTGGGCTAGCAACAAATACCGACGTAGGATGATCAGAAAATGGCTGGCAGTTGATCGCAAGTAGTAGGCCCTGCGGGAGGGGGGTTTATGGTGTGTGTTTGTTTGTTTGAGCTCAGTTTGTGGTATATAATTGTCAAAACAAGTGCATCACAAAAGCTTGCAGAGAGAAGTGATGAAAAGTGAGAATGCCACTTTCCTTTTTGACAAAAAAAATGTCAAAATACGCGTGCTTTGCCCTCTGTTTCTTCTTCCTCGTCACAAACACCAAATGTTACCACCACCACCACAATCCCATAACCAATCGCGTAATTCGTCCTTCTGAAAAGAATAATTATGATAAACCTTCCTTCTCCTCAATCCGCTCCGACTCAACAACAAATAGTAATCTCAACCGCCGTGCGACGCTCCAGAAGATGACTAGAGCGTCCTTGTCATCTCTCCTTCTCCCTTTACCCGCGCAAGCCTTCGCTCAGCTCGCCCCTCCCGACACTAGCGCCTTGGAGCGTTTCGATCTGCCAAGGGACAAGCTAATGGACATGCGTTTCGCCCTCGGAATGAGCGAAGGAATGAAGGATTACGAGGCCGAAGCGTCCCCAAAGAAGGCCTCACTGTTCAGAGACCTCCTTTCTTCCCTCCCGCCAAACCAATCGTCTGAACCGTTGATCGTCGAGGTCGGAATGGGGAGCTTTCCCAACTCAAAGTTCTACCGTCCCTCTGCAAACCGACCTCTGGACATTGTCGGCGTCGACCCTAACGATTCCATGAAGAACTTTGCCATGTCCAACGCCGAGAAGGACTCGCTCACGAAGAACGGCAACTCGGTTCGGATCGTGCACGGCGTGTCCGAGGCTCTCCCTTTCAACGACGACTCCGTCGACGCCGTGGTGTGCAGTTTGACGCTCTGCTCCGTCCTCGACCCTCAGAAATCAATATCGGAGATCAAGAGGGTACTCAAACCTGGCGGCAAGTTCCTCTTCTGGGAACACGTCCTCTCCCAGACTGACTCAGGCATGGCGAACTTCCAGGTCGCCATGACTCCCGCGCAGGTGAGGTGCGCGGACGGCTGCCACCTGAACAGGAAAACTGGCGAGACAATAAATAATGCAGGTTTCAAGAGGGTCGATATGGAATACTTTGAGCTGAAGAACTTCGGTTTCTTGAATCCGACGGTGGCCGGCCTCGCAACGAAATAAGGCAACAACATATAATATTCATAATATAAAAGAGAACATCTCGCATTTTTCTTCACACATCCTTGAAACCATTGTTGACGCTCGGCGGCGTTGCGACCTGCATGGCCTCGCTGAAAACCTTCATAACCCTCGAGACGTTGTCGAACCTGCGAAGAGAGAGGTTTGGCGTGAGCCGAGTTAGAACTGTGTAGCTCGCGCTTCGTTCCTCCTAGTCGTCCTCGCAAGTTATATTATCTGTATTCACATGGGGGTTCACGGTCGCTTCGCTCCCTCGGCTTCGCTCGATAAGCCTTTACTCTCACCTCAGTCTCTGGTCCCTGTCGATGCCCTCCATCTGGTGCCTCGTCTCCACCGCGTCCATCTTGATGCTGCTTATTGCGGCGTCCAGCTGGTCAGTCTTGCTCCTCAAGCTCTTGCTCTCCGTCTGCAGGGGTATGGTGGCCTCGTCCACGCTCGACCTGAGCCTCACTTGCTGCGCCTGCAGGGTCGAAAGGGCCTTCTCCAAGAGTTCCAGGTCGTCCATCCTCTGCTCTCCCGTGACGGTCAGCTCCGCCCTCTGCTTGGACACCTCCGCGGAGCACTCGTTGATCCTGTTGACGATGGTCTGGCTCTGGTTGTCCCAGTGTCTCTTCAACTCGTTGACCTCCTTGACCGTGTCTGCGTCGAACTTCACCTGCGCCTGCCTGGTCTCTCCGACCTGCTCCTTCACCACGGACACCTGCTCGCTCACGGTGGTCAGCCACGTGGCGGTCTGGTCCCCCTGCGTCCTCAGGGCCGCGAGCTGTGACGGGTTAGATAATCTTCTCGGTTGGTATTCGGCTGGCTCTCGGCTGGCTCTCGGCTGGCTCTCGTTCGTCGTTGGTCGCTTCGCTCCCTTCGGTACTCCCTTCGCTCGGGCTCACCTCCGCAATAATTGCATCCTGCTTCTCCTCAATTTTATCCACCCGACTCGAAAGGCTCCCAAACTCGTGTATAACCTTGTCCACGGTCTGCTGGTTCTGCACCACCCTGTTGTCCGAGACGTCTATCCTTCTCCTCGCCTCGCTCCTGGCGGCGTCCACCTCGTGCATCACTACGTCGCTAAGCATGGCAAAGGCGTTCTTGAGGCTGATCATCTGACCCAAGAAGTGCTCCAGGGTCATTTGCGTCTCCATCTCGAGCTCGAGCTGCTGGTCGGCCTCCTTCTGCAGCTGGTTGATGCTCTTCTTCAGATCTGACGACGACCCCCCGCCGCCGCCGTCCTTTGACTTTGTGCTCTTTGCATCCCCTTCCCCTTTGACCTTGACGCTCTCCTCGTCCTTGGCGTGGACGGAATGGAGGTGCGATCCCAGCGGCGGCTTGCTGTGGCTGACGCTGCGCGAGGCCGTGCCGTGGTGCTTCGTGTCCGAGGCCCCCCCCACGCTCCTCTCGCTAAACATGCTGCTGCTTCGAGTGGCCTTGTTCGTGGTCGAGGTGGATTTCAGTTTCCTTGACTTGGATTTCGGTGTCAGGGACTTCACGCTGGACGTTACGCTCACGTTGTCGAGGTCGGTGTTGATGTGGGTCGGCGGCCGGGACGAGTGGCTAGTCATTAAAGAGTGTGGGAGGATCGAGGGTCTGGTCCAAACCGCCCGCCCTGGCCTTTGATTCTTAGCTTGTGAACCTGCAGGACCTTCTTGTTCTGATTTCAACAACTCACGAGGGTTTATACAATGGAGGAGTGGCAGCAGAGGGAAAGTTATATGTGATTGCGGCCTTCGTTCAAAGCTCCCTGCTCAAGGTTAAGTGCAAATACTCCATTTCCTCCCAGAGAATTGAACTTTTTTAGGTCGTCGCCCTTTCACCAAAAAGCCCCTCCCTCACCACGCCGCCTACTTCATATTTTGAATACTTTTATTAAACATACTCGACCAATTAAAAACAAACAACAATTCCCCTCAACATTGCAAAGCAGTTGCAACTCTCTTCGCTCCTCAACCTCACACTTAATCCATCCCAGCCGGAATGGACTCCTCCACTGAACCCCCCTCGCATGATGCCAAGGATGCCCTCTACGAGTCCGAGGTGCCAACAAAAAAACTAGGCGAACCAAAACCAGAACCTGAACCAGCCCTCCACGCTGAACAAGAACTTCTCCCATTATCAAAGTCCTACCTGTCCTCAGCGCCCGCCTCGCTCAAGTCGCTGTCTAGGGAGCTGAAGCCCGAGCGGATGCGGTTGAAATTCGAGGGCGTCGGCGAAAAGCTTGATTCCAGGTGGAATCGTATCGTCGTCCCCAAGAAGAACAAGTACTACAGAATGAGTGTTTCTCCGGAGGTGGCCGAATTCGGCCGTCGTGAGCTCCACGCCAACCTGAAGAAGGAGTCCATGAAGTGGCACCGGCCCCCTGAGATGGACTACTGGGTGAGGGATTATCCTGCCCTGTCAAAGGCCAAGGTTCCGAAGGGCTGGAGGCCGGAGTTGCCCGTGCACGCCCTGCCGAAGAAGCTGAGGAGGGAGATGTGTTTCACAGAGAGCACTGAGCATCTGGCCAAGGAGAAGAAGAAGAAGAAGAAGCGTCCCAAGTCTGCTGTGCCGAAACCAACGCAGAGGGTGAGTTACTACGGCGAGGAACATCATAAAATGTACCATGAAAAGACTAACTCTACACTGCTTCTCTCTTCGCAGGCTGCCGCCCCCGCCGCGACGACTGTGAAGAAACGGCCAATGTCGGCGTCTGCCAACCTTCAGAGGCGGCACCGCCCCTCGACCTCCTCGAAACCTCCTCGATCTGCCAGGAAGTCTATGTCGCCGCCGCCTTCTACGGTCGGCAATGATTCAACGCTGCAACAACCTGAGACCGGAGCAGTGGAGCCAGAAATGAACCTCTCGACCGCCCTCGAAAACTTCTACGCCGCCCTTTCCTTCTTCGACGCTAAAATGCACCGAACACCGGCAACGAGGCAGCTGCTCATGTCGAAGTTGGAAGCTGCGGTTATTGACGTGAATTGTGAGAATCCCAGCACGAACCTGTACGAGGCTACAGGGCGGCGGCGGAGCCAAAGTGAAAGCGGCGGCTTCAGAATAACGCACAACAACAACGGCAATGATCAAGACGAAGGCCCGCAAATGGCGAGTAAATACCGAGAACCTTGGCACTTCGGAAAGCCCAATGCGTACATTTCTCCAGTCCTGAAACATAGGATGGACAAACAGGACAAGGGCTTGAAGAAGGCCACCCACACGAGAAGACCAGGGTCAGCAAAGAACCCCATCAACAATCTTAAGGAGTACAGGAACACGGCCAGGGAGCGAGGGGTGAAAACGGAGAGGCCCTGGAGCGCTCCGGCCAGGAGGAAGGCGACCTCCCAGAGGAAAATGAAGGCCAAGAGGTTCTTTGTAAATCTTGAGAATGTTAGTGGTGGCCCAGAGGGAACCCTCAACATGCTCGTTAAGCTGGCGACGGCCCTGAAGCCAAGCAGCAACAGCCCCGTGCTTCCGTTCATGTTGAATTTGAACCTCAAGAGGAATCAACTGGACGACACCATTCTGAAGTTTTGGAGCAAGGGCGCAAGCGAGTACTTGCGACAGGTGCTTGTTCACCCTGGCGTGGAGGGTGTCGACATGCAGTTCAACTCCGGCCTTGGTGCAACCACCACCGCCACTAATATCACCACTACGGCTACTTCTACGGCCACAGCCACGGCCACGGCCATCGCAAACGACGATGACTTTGTTGATAGCAAAATAGTTACCTCGTCGTCGACCCTGCCCGTTGACCGAACGGTTGACTACACTGCCGACTTCGAGGAAGACGACGAAGAAGAGGACAACGAGGTTGTCGCCTTCACCTCCCTCTCGCTGGAAAATACCAGTGCGCCCGCCGCAACCAACTCCCGCCAACAGTCCCCCTCCCTAGAAACCGCAAACTTGGCACTCGAGCAGCGCAACCTGATCCACCGCGCAACGAACTCCCCGCCCCTGGTCGACCTGCTCGTCACGGGAGAAGAAACTCGAAATATCTTGAATCTAGCCTCCCCACCTCCTCCCACCGAGCAAGAGATCAAAGTCGCTCGCACAAGGCGCATGACCTTCTCCATGTCCGGCTACTTGACAGAGCCACCGAAAACGACAATCGTGCCCTCAATCGGCATCAACACAACACAAGACGCCCAAATCCCCCCCTTCAGCAACCTCATGGACACCATCTCCAACGCGTCGCACTTCACGGAGCTCAATGAGCTCAGCAGCGAGCTCATAGGTGGAGGCTTGCTATTCACTACCGAGAGTCAAGAGCTGGCCAACGAGCGGCACAAAGGCCTGATGCACCAAAGCAACTTTCGAATGAAGAGTTTCCTGTCGAGTTAAAAACAATAAGAATAGTATACATTTTAGTTTTATTTTAGCATTTCAAAGTCATCTTGGTCATTATTTACATTATTTCTATTCACTTGAACTTCTTCAGCTGAAGTCGTTTCCCCATAACCCTTCCTTTGCCTTTCTTGCGCCTAATTTGGCACGCTTCGCAGTTGCACTTGAAGCCTGCACGCGACGAGTTAGAATTGTGAAATATTGTAGCGTCGTTGTAAACAATAATTAATTTAAGCTTCCTCACCCCACATCTCCTCTAGCAGCTGCCTCCTCTTGGCCACCCCCAAATCCTTGCCTCCTCCCAAATAATCAAACGTTACCTCCTCCCCCTCGTTGATCTCCTTAACAGAGTGCAACGTGCAGTTCCCCGACTCCTCCCACTCAATCTCCGAGTTCGGAACGCAGCTGTGGTTGACGTAGCTCAAGGTGTCGAAAACAGCTACGGTGAAGGTTGGCGTTAGCCACAGGTAGTGTCTGAATAACGCTCCTCCTAGTTTTGCCTCTCACCTCCACAATTTCCATGCTCGTTTTCAAAACCGATCTGGTTCAGCCTAACCCTACCCATGACCATAGCCATATTGTCCTCGACAAATCGAGGATGCTTGGACGTCACCAACGAATATACTTCCCCCAAACCTTTCATGACGCCTTTTAAGTAGTCGTCCGGAAGGACAGTGTAGCAGAGGTTCTGATACTTTGAAATGTAATCTTCGGGCTGCACAGTCAGCTGTATCAACGCCTTGATCGTGAGGCCCTCGAGACGGGAGTGATGCCCACCGAGATTATCCTGCAGGAGGGAGGGGATACAGTGGCGCTGAAGGGCGTCCAGGTAAGGAGAGTTTGAGCACCGGCACGATGATGCCTTCCCTGTCAGGGTCGAAAAGCAGTGGGGACAGACGTCGTTCGATGACGGTATTGTATTGTGCGTGACGAGAGGCGTATCCTTGTGTAAAGCAACACCAACTGGCACTGCAGAGCTCACTGCGCATCCTCTATTGCCAAGAGTATTTGATGGAACTATGTTCAGCAGATACCGTAGTTGCTTCATTTCTTTGAACTACTCGCTTCACTCGGTAACACGGTGACTTGGCACGACCTTGCTCGGACCAGAGAAAGAAACAAAACAATATGTCGCTTTTGCTGACGGGTCGACTGACTTCCACTTCCCAGCCTGCCACTTCCGCCGGCTTTCCGTTTCTCCCAAGATCCGCCTAAAATTAATATCTTTTCGCGCACTCAAAACCCGCCTGCCACTAAACCCTGAGGCTTTTTACCCTGTAGAATCACGTCTGACCCTTCCTTGCTCTCTCCTTCCCGCCCCGGTCCCTGCCCACCACTGAAAAACTATCTACCTGCCGCTGCCCAACGCTCACCTGACAGATCATGGGCTCTGGTGCCTCCAGCGGAAGCAAGACGGATGTGAGCATCCCTACGCCAGTCCGGAAGCTTCAGAGCTTCAGGGCGTTGGCCGACAGCAACTTAATCAACCTACCGGTGGATGGTAGTGACTTGAAAACCTTTGACGATGCCCTGACAGAGGTGAGATGATATGTGCCCTCGCCGAAATAGTTTCAGACGCCGATTCCAGTGCCATCGTGCTAACAGTCCCCACTGCCCCCTCTACAACACAGGTGAAGCGCTTGAGAAAGTTCGCCAACGAGGCCTTGAGTGCCCTCCATCACCGAGGATCTGTCTTTACTGAAGGTGAGTAAAAATAATATCCCTGCTGCCCCCCACATAACACACAACACATGCACCGCAAACCACAACTCGCTCACCCCTTGCGTGCCCCTTCGCGCTCTCGCAACGCAGCCTTAGAAATATACCAAAAAACCACTAACAATTATCTGGACGGCGAGACTGGCAATGATGCTCATGGAGGTAGAAGAGATGCCGTGAAGGGAAATCAGGGCGGCATTACAAACGTCTCAGAGTACAAGAAGAAATGTGTCGAAAAGGATCAAATCACGAGGGACCTCCTGCTGTCGGTTGTCTCTACGAACGTGCTCTTTGCGCAGTGCTTCGAGGAAGAGATTCAGGATATAATCGACTCTTTTGAGTCTGTCAAAGTTGAGTCGGGGACGAAAGTTATAAACCAAGGCGACCAGGCCGACCTCTTCTACGTCATCGAGAGCGGCAGTTTTGACGTGTATGTCAAGGCCAAAGGTCAAAAGCACTCGAGCCTCATTGAGGGCGCGACGATCCAAGAGGTGAGAGAGAAACCTATTGTCAACCCAACCTCCTGCACCGCATTCCTTCTAACATAACATAACATTACTCCACGATAGGGGTCCGCATTTGGTGAACTTGCCCTCATGTACTCAAAACCCCGAGCTGCGACAGTCGTCGCACGGGAAGACTCCGTTGTGTGGGTAATTGATCGTGACCGGTACCACACTATCACCAAGTACTTCCGCATGATCAGAATGCAAGAGCAGGAAAACCTGGTTGGCAAGATAGTCATCGACGGTAAGAAACTCTGCGACCTCTTCACGAGGCAAGAGCTCGAGCACGTGGCGATGAGCGGGGAGAGAGATATTTACATGAAGGGAGACATCATTATGAGGCAGGGGCTAGGAGGCGATACAGCGTTCGTTGTACAACAGGGTACCGTTGACGCCTTCAAGTGGAAGAATAAGCGGCGCCCTTCCGTGGCGGCCAACATGCACCGAGAAAATGACGAGGAAAACGACGGCTTGGGAATCTTCGTGAAGAAGCTTGGAAAGGAGGAATTCTTCGGAGAGGCAGCCTTGAAGGCGGAGGTAAGGAGTGAGACAGGGGTGGGATGCAACGCAGTAACTCTACTAACCCTACTTGCTACTCCGCTTCTTGTCGCCACAGGATATTAGGACTTACACATATGTAGCGGGGGAGGACAACACCGTTCTTCTGACTCTCGATAGGTGAGAACGTGCGACACGAGGAGCGAAGTGTTGAGCTGAGAAGGCGCGGACTCGAATCGACGTGTGTCTCTGTTCGCTTCGATGGCACGTTTCACATTCGTCTGTACGGCTCGTTGCTTCGCTCTTCCAGTTGTGCTGCCAACTCCTCCACCACCGTTTTTAACAATGACAACACGCGCACTCGTCGCAGGGAAAACGTTACCTCCATGATCGGCTCAATGGCGGAGATTTTCGAGGGGCAACACCAGCTGGATGAGGCTGACGGCGATGTGAGTGCGGATCTGGCTGAGTACGCCAACATTGGGCAGAAGCACTGCCTTGACATGAAGAGAGAAGACATTGAGTTACTCTCCGTCCTTGGTGCCGGCGCGTTCGGGAAGGTCCTACTTTGTAAGGTGAGAAGATGCAAGGCGTGAGGCCTCTATCCTATCACCGCTACGTGATTCTAACTCGTTGCCGCAGCACAAAGAGACCAAGAGCACCTACGCAATCAAGTGCCAGTCGAAGCAAGACATTGTTGACTCAAAGCTTACGAAGCACGTACTCACGGAGCTGGACATTATGGTCCTCTTCGACCACCCCAACATTGCCATGTTGCACACGTGCATCCAGGACAGCAGGTACTTGTACTTCGTGATTGAGCTGCTGCAGGGCGGCGAGCTCTTCACTCACTCGAGGAAGTACTACAAGATGGAGGAGTCGTGGTCCAAGTTCTACAGCGGCTGCGTCGTCCTCGCCTACACCCAGATCCACGCTCACAAGGTCGCGTACCGTGATCTGAAGCCCGAAAACCTAGTCCTCGACTCGCAAGGCTACGCGAAGCTCGTCGACTTTGGCCTGGCGAAGGTCGTCACCAGCGGAAAGACGTGGACCATCTGCGGCACGCCCGACTACCTCGCCCCTGAAATCGTCACCACCGAAGGCCACGACTGCGCGGTTGACTTCTGGGCGCTCGGCGTCTTGATTTACGAGCTTTGCGCCGGCACCGCCCCCTTTACGGCCCAAGATCCCATGGACATATACGAGAAAATTTTAGCGGGAGGTGAGAAGTTGGTTGCGAACTGGGAAAGTGTCATTTTAATACGCCATTTCTAACTCATAATATGCTACTAATGATGTCTTCACAGCCTTCACGAGCCCGTCGCACTTCTCCAAGGGTCTGAAGGACATCCTGAGGAAGCTTCTGCAGATCCACCAGATCAAGCGCTTGGGCAACACCAAGGGCGGCATCCACAGCATCATGACCCACAAGTGGTACAGTGGCTTCGATTGGGAAGGCTTGTTCCACAGGAAGCTAAAGGAGAAGGTGAGTCAAAAGTAGTTGTAAGTAGTTGCTAGTAGCCACCGCTACGTGATTCTAACTCGTCAACGCCAATATCCATGCTTTTCGTAGGCGTTCCCCATAATTCCCACGGTCAAAGACGCCGAGGACGCCAACATGTTTGAGCCGTGGGACACGGAAATGGCCATGAAAGCCCCTGAAACGGATTGGTTCCCCACCCTCCCGGACATGCTCACGGCCCACACGAAGAGGGAGCAGGAGACGATGAAACTGCAGACGGAGAGAATGACGAAGGGAAAGCGAAGCTTGCTTGACGACATTAAGGACGCAGAGATCATCAGAGTCGCTTCGAAGGTGGAATAATATTAAGATAATTGAATTTTTATAGTGGGTATTTTGTTTTAGTGTTTATTCATTACATGTATTGTTCTCCGGTGAAAGTCAGGAAAACCCTCTTTGTAACTTTGACCTGCGACGAGAGAAATGACAAGAGAAGTGATGAGGACAGCGTTGAACATTACGAGTTAGAATTCGAGCATTTAGTTACGAGGCTACCGGCGCTTCCAAATAACTCGCTTAGAGACTCGGTTCTCACCTTTGCCGGCTTTCTCTTATACTCTGCATGCTCATATAACTCGCCAACCTGCTCATGAGAAAGTATCTTCCCATTCCAAAATCTGAGAAAGCCAATCACACCCTCCATGTGGAAGCCGTCGCCCTTCAAATACGCTCCCAACACCTGGGCGTCCCTCAAGCACTCCTCAGGCTCCTGGCTCGTGACGCTCATTTTAATCAGTTGGCCGTTCTTGTATAGTTTCGTACAAGGACCTTCCATTGTTATCACCAAGTGCGTCCATCGACCAACTTCTTCGAAGCCGTCGTAGGTGGCCGAGTCGACGTACTTCGCCTCGTGGTTCTCGCGGACGCAGAGGGTTATGCCGTTCGTGGTGCGGAAGTTGCAGAGGAAGATTCGAGAGAGGTAGCTGAAGTCGCCAAAGTCGAAGACGTGGGAGGCATTGGAGAAAGACGAGAATTGAACGGAGACCTCGATGGAGGTCGGACCGCCCCAGGAGAAGGGTTCGATGGAAGCGTGGCCGCGATTTGAGGAAGGGGAGGGAGGGGGGAAGACGAGGCCGGAGGGGGACAGATAAGCGGCATCGTGCAGAGTGGCCAGGAGGGGCGATCGGGAGTCCTTCACTGTTATCGGTGACGGCGACGGCGACGGCGAAGAGGTACTAGGGGTACGGAAGTCCCACTCGTGCGAGGCGAAGTGCCTGGTCTCGGAGACCTGCCAGAGATTGATGTCGTCGGCCAAGTAGCTGTACTGAACTCTGCAGTGCAGGAGAAAGCACGAGTTGAGCTTGGCCGCAATGGAGAGTGTCTCAAAGGACCCAATATAGGCGACTATCAGCGGCACCAAATCGTCATAGAGATGGACGGGACCAGAAGAGTCGCGCCTTATCAGAGGCGTTGGCATGCTGGCTGTGTTAACTGCTGTAGAGCGAGAGCTGTAGATCTGTGTTAGGGTTGAAATTTCTCTTTATAGACCTCAATCAGACGCTAGCCCAAAAAATTAATTATACGAAATTTCTCTGGTAGTCTCTCGTTGCTGCGACGGCGACGCTGTGCGACAAAGCAACAAAGATGCAGCGCTCACTTGCCACTACAAAAAAGGGTGAAAAAAGTTTCAAAATCGCTGGTAATTAATTGAGTCTTGCATCGAAAGCATCGAAAGCTCGAGACCGATGGAACTCCTATGGCTTGGATGCACACCTACAATTATGCCTATTACAAGCAGGCAAAAGCAAAACCATTCAGGCAAAAAGAATATTGCTGCCGCCGACCCTCGCCCTCACTCTACTACAGCGTCGCGGGGCACGTCACACAACCACACTCTCGCGCGCGCCCGAGGGGACAACAATTTTCATCCGCTTCCCCAATCTTCCCTCGCCCCTCTCCTAGAGTCGTCGTCTTCGTCGGAGTCTGACGATGATGACGTTTTTGTCAGAACCCAACCCCCGCCCACCAGCTCCAGCTCTAGCCCCGCCCAATCCATCACTTCCCAACCTTTTCTCCGCGTCCTCACTGCCTCCTGCCACAGCCCTTACGGCCCTCACCTCTCCTCCTTAGAAACCTTTCTCCGCAACCTCTGTCGTCTCGGTATCAAGCCCTCCTTCCTGCACGGTTGGACTTCAATTACAGTATCGACTTATACGTCAACAAAGATCCTTCACGTTCCTCCCTCCTTCCTCAAGCTCGGCCCTCTAACCTTCTCCCGCTGGGACTTGGCCCACACCCGCCTTAGAGACCACACCATCTCCATGTCGTTCTCGGAGGAGAATCGTCTCTTCCTCTTCCTCTCCTCCATAATCGAGGCCGACGAAAAGCTGACGCCGTTGGTACTTAGCGGTTGGTGCTGTGAGGCTCGGAAGAAGAGAGGGTTTTCCACGATTTACTACTTTATATACATGAATTCTGTTGAGTACAGGGAGTTCAACACCGTCAAGACTTGTTTGAAATACCTTCGTTCACTTTAGAAATACCGTGTGTGTGTTTTCCTGCTGCACCGTCCCTTCACCCAAAAAAATAGAATGTAAAATATATAAAGATCGTTTACATTTCAAACGTTCCTTTCGCTATCCTAACAAAACAGTCCCCCATCCCCCCCCTTCACTCAAATAAATAAATCAACCCTTCAGCTTCTGAAATCCTTCAGCAGGCTGTCCAAGAATATGTCTGTCTCCTCCAGGCTCATCGTCTTCTCGCCCTCTCCGCTGAGTTCTCCCCCTCCCTTCATCCCGTTCTCCCTCAGGAACTCGTCGTGGAGGCCTTGGACCTTCTGAGTCCTCTTCAAAATAATTTCGCATTCCGACTGGACGATTTTCATTATGGTCGCCTTCTCCCTGCCCCAGTCTTCCTTGAGCTTCCTGATTTTCCCCCTGTACTTGGCCTTAAGGTCGCTGATTTCCCTCTTCTTCGACTTCTCCCACTGCTCCCTCTCTTCTCCTCCTAGGACGACCCCGCCGACGTCCCTCCTGACTTCCTGGAGGGTCCGCGCAACCCTCGCTTCGCGTTCGTTGACCTCCGCCCTGATGGCTTCCACTTCGTTCCTGTGTCTCTCCTCCAAAATCCTGACCTTCTTGACGTGCTCGGACTGCATCTTGGCGTGCAGGGCCCTGGCGAATATCTCCCTCTCGCTGTTCATCTTCGTCCGGAGGCTCGCGATGCTCGAGTCCTTCTCTTTGCGGAGTTCGGAGATGGTGGCGTTCATTATCGTCTCGTGGTTCATTATCATTGACGCCTTCGAGGACGCTATGCTGGCCTCAACGGCGTCCGGGGTCATGCCTCCCACAGAACCCACGCTCATGCCGCCGCGGAAGGGCGTCATCGGAGTGAAGGGCGTGGTGTTGATGCCCGGAGACGAGGCAGTTATGGAGACTGAAGACTTGGACATAGAGAGGAGGTCCGACACGGGGGTGACCGGCTGGGTGGCGGCGACGGCGGCAGCGCGAGCCTCCTCGAGCTTCAGCCTCTCCATCTCGTCGACGACGAGCTTCATGCGGTGTTCGAGGTTCACGATCTGAGATCGGGCTTCCGCCTTGACCTTCTCGAGGGAGGCCGCGTGCTCCTCGTTGAGCCTCTGGAGGTCGACGCTCGAGGCGGCTGCGTCCCGCTCCTTCTCCATCCCTTCCATTTTCGTGATCACCTCCTCCCTCTCCTTCTTCGTTCCTTCGATCTCCCTCTCGAATTGCTCTGATTTGGCCTCGAATTCTGCCCTAGCCTCCTCCCTTTCTTTAACAGCCGCTGCGAGTTTCTCCTCGGATGTTGAGAGGTTGGCCTGAAGCTGTTCGACTGAGGCCTTGAGCTGCTCGACCTCTACGCCGAGGTCTCCCTTCTCCTCCTTCAAGTCGGAGACTTCGGCCGTAAGTTGTTCGACCTCCACACAGAGGTCTCCCTTCTCCTCCTTTAAGTCGGAGACTTCGGCCGTGAGGTTTTCAACCGCCGATTTCATGTCCGCCTTGACGGCGCTGACTGAGGCTTTGAGCGCCGCGATTTCGGAGTCCTTGGCCTCGAGGAGCTTCAGGCCCCTCTCCCTCTCGGAGACGAGGTCGGCCCTTAGGGACTTCTCACGCTCCTCGAGCTGCTTCTCGAGCTTCACGATCATGTCCTTGAGGGCTGAGGCGGCTCCCGAGTCGCTCGAGTCCTTGGCGGAGAGGAGGGCGAGGAGGTCGTCGGCCTTCGCCTGCATCCGGGCGGCCTGCGCCTGGAGCTCGGCCTCGCCGGAGGAGCGGAGGGACTGGAGCTCGAGACGGTGGGCGACGATCGAGGCCTCGTGTTCGGAGGCGAGCGCGGAGAGCGCAGCCTGCGTGTCCTTAGACGAGGACTCGCGCAGGGACGAGAGGGAGGACTTGGACTGCTCGAGCTTGTTTTGGAGGCTCGAGACGAGGGTTTGGTGCTCGTTGGATAGCTTGGTGAGCGAGGTCTGATGCTCCGCGGAGAGTTTAGAGATATCGATGTTCCTGTCAGCTTCGACTTTGGTGAGGGCGGCAGACTTCTCGGCCTCGAGTTTGATGAGGGCGGCGGATTTCTCGGCCTCGAGCTTCGAGACGGTCGCCTTCAACGCCGCCTCCTTCTCCTTGACGATGTTCTGGATCGCCTCCTCCTTCTCCTCCTTGAGTTTCGATACGGTCTCCTTCAACGTCACCTCCATCTCCTCCGTGAGTTTCGACACGGTCTCCTTCAAGGCCGCCTCCTTCTCCTTGACGATGTGCTTGATCGCCTCCTCCTTCTCCTCCTTGAGTTTCGAGGCGGTCTCCTTCAATGTCGCCTCGTGGGAGTTTTTGATCGCCGTTATTTCCTCAGTCAGGGATTCTATTTTGGCGGACGCGGTTTGCTCGGACTGCTCGAGAGCCGCTTTGAGGGTTGAGATTTCGGAGGAATGCTGGGTTTGGAGGGCCGAGGTTGCGGTGGAGATGTCCACATCCTTTTCGGCTAGGGCAGAGACGGTGGAGGCGTGGGAGGACTTGAGGGCGGAGATTGCGGCTTCCTTCTCGAGGGTCAGTTTGGAAGTGAGCGAGGAGAGGGATGCGCGGGAGGTTCGTTGGAGTTCTTCGATTTCATTTTGCTGAGAGAGCTTCATTTTGGCCGCGAGTTCCTCCAGCTCAGCCTTCGACTTCTGTTTGACTTCTTCGATATCTTCGTTGAATTTAGCAGTGAGTTCTGAGATCTCGATCGAGCAAGATTGTTTGACTGAGTCGATCGCAGCTTGTTTCTCGGCCGTGACTTTCTCTTCGAGTTCTGAGATGGCAGAGTCCTTCTCGACCTTAAGTTTCTCCTCGAGCTCTGAGATGGCAGAGTCCTTCTCAACCTTGAGCTTCTCCGAGAATTCTGAGATCTCCGCCACTTTCTCGGCCGTGAGTTTCTCCTCGAGCTCTGAGATGGCAGAGTCCTTCTCGACCTTAAGTTTCTCCGAGATTTCTGAGATCTCCGCCTCTTTCTCAGCCGTGACTTTCTCCTCGAGCTCTGAGATGGCAGAGTCCTTCTCGGCCGTGAGTTTCTCCTCGAGCTCTGAGATGGCAGAGTCCTTCTCGGCCGTGAGTTTCTCCTCGAGTTCTGAAATGGCAGAGTCCTTCTCGACCTTAAGTTTTTCCTCGAGCTCTGAGATGGTAGAGTCCTTCTCGGCCGTGAGCTTCTCCGAGAGTTCTGAGATCTCCGCCTCTTTCTCGACCTTAAGTTTCTCCGAGAGTTCTGAGATCTCCGCCTCTTTCTCGACCTTAAGTTTCTCCGAGATTTCTGAGATCTCCGCCTCTTTCTCGGCCGTGAGATTCTCCTCGAACTCTGAGATGGCAGAGTCCTTCTCGACCTTAAGCTTCTCCGAGAGTTCTGAGATCTCCGCCTCTTTCTCCGCCGTGAGCTTCTCCTTGACATCGTAGATCTCTGATTCCTTCTCTCCATTTAGTTTCGCCTCGAGTTCCTCGATCTCTGATTCCTTCGCAGCCTTGAGTTTCGCCTCGAGTTCTGCGATCGCCGATTCCTTCTCGGCCGAGAGTATCGAGGAGAGTTCTGAGATCGCTAAGTCCCTCTCTCCAGAGAGTTTCAAGGAGAGTTCCGTGATTGCCGCCTCCTTCTCCTTCTTGAACTGTTGAGCTTCGTCCTTCCTCTCCTGCTTGAGGGTGGATATTTCCGCCTTAAGGTCCGACACCCTTTCTTTGATGGCTTTTATTTCGACTTCCTTGCCTATGATTGTGGTCTTCATCTGGGCCTTGACGATGTTGGACCGTTTCTTGGCGTCGGACAGCTCAGACTGGAGGGAGGAGAGGTCTGGGGAGGAGGAGGGGGGGGAGGGAGGAAGGGAGCTCAGGACTTCGAGCCCGGAGATTTCGGAGGTTAAGGAGGAGACATGTTCTTCGGAGCGGGCGAGGGAGGAGCTGAGGGATTTGTGGGAGCTTTTTAGGGTGGAGATTTCGGATGTGAGTGTCGAGTTCTCTGCGGTGAGAGTCTCGTTCACCTTAGTCAGAGTCTCGTTCTCCTTCGTCAGTGTCTCGTTATCCTCGTTCCTCCTCTCATCCTCTCCGTCCCTCCTCTCCATCTCTTCCTTAAGTCCTGCGTTCTCGTCCTTCAGCTTCGCGTTCTCGTCCTTCAAGTTGAAGTTCTCCTCCCTGACAACGTTGGCGGCGTCCTCCTCTCCGTCGTCCTTCCCTCTCAACCTCTCAACCTCCCCCTTGAGTCCCTCGTTCTCCTCCTTCAGCATAACGTTCTCTTCCTTCAAGTTAAAGTTCTCCTCCCTGACAACGTCGGCGGCGTCCTCCTCTCCGTCGTCCTTCACTCTCAACCTTTGAACCTCCCCCTGAAGCCCCTCGTTCTCTTCCTTAAGCTTCGCGTTATCCACTCCAAAAACGCCCTCGTTACGATCCTCTCCTCCTTCGTTGCTCCGTCGTTCCTCCTCCTCGGTCGTCGATTCCTTAAAATAAATCGTATCGCCTCCTACACTCGTCTCCTCCGTTCTCACATAATCTCTCGCGATGCTCTCCGTCTGCGTTCCCTTCTCCCATTTCGTTCCGTTCTTCTCGATTAACCTTAGGTTCTCCTCTTCGACGGCTTGTCTTAGATACGTTTCCTTCATTAATTCCTCTTCTAGCCTCGCCTTTTCCAATGATAACGCGTCAGAATTATTCACCAACGGAGGGGAAGAGGGGGTTTCGTGAGCGGGTGAAGATTTGTCGAGGGATTCGAGGTGAGAGATAGAGCGACGGAGGAGGCGGCGTTCTTCTTCTCCGCCTCGGACTCTTTCTTTCAGGTCGACGACGAGTTTACTGAGTTCAACGTTGTCGAGCCTCATCTCTTCGGCGTATTCTTGGAGGTGGGGGGGGGGGGGGGGGGGGGGGG
>BRXX01000370.1:37770-54697 GCA_030267905.1 Triparma verrucosa
CCCCCCCCCCCCCCCCCCCTCCCCCCCTCCATCCAACCCAACACAGAATAGATGACCCCCACCAGTAGTCTCCTGCGGCTGCTATCCCTCCTCCCTCTCCTGACCGTCCTTCTCACCTCCTCCACCGTCACCGCTACCCCCGTCACCCTCACGGCGCACCTCCGACAATCGAACTTGACGGAGCTGGAATCTACGTTTTGGGCGATCGCCGATCCCACCTCCCCCCTCTACCTCAAGCACCTCTCCCTTCCTGAACTGGCTGAACTCATCGGAGCTTCCTGCGAGGACATTGACGCCGCTGCCGCTTTCTTCAAAAAAGCCGGGGGTTACGACATTACGGTCTCGAACCTTCGTGACACTGTGACGGCCTCGTTCGACAGCAAGCCTGACGTCCGACTGACCTCCCGAGGCCTCCCTCACGAGTCCACCCACCCTGACGCGGTTGAGTTCCTTGTCCGTCAAGATGTCCTCCCCCCTTCCACCCCCCCCCTGATCCCCTCCGCCCCTCCCAGAACCTCCGCCGGCTCCGATTCCTCCCCCTCTTATACCATCTCCAACATCAAGGATGCGTACGGGTGAGAAGCGGATCGGAGCAGAGGTGTACCTGGTGGTCCAGGAGTAAATGGAACTCCAGGAACAGATGGAACTCCAGGAACTCCAGGAACTCCAGGAACAGATGGAACAGATGGAGTAACGGATTGATGTTTCTAATTCTTAGCTCGTCGCTTCGCTCGTCACAGCATCCCCACCGACTATCAGGCCTCTCACCCTGACACTACCCAGATGGTCTGGGGTCCTGGAACCTTCGGTTACTCCAAGGCGAAGGTAAAAGCCTTCGTTCGAAAAGCCTTAATGTACCTGCAGTCATCTAACCCAATCCTCACACTCGCTTCTCTCCTCGCTTCGCTCAGCTCGAGGCTCATAAGATCGCGGAAGCTCCTCTCATCAACATGGACAAGATTGAGTTCTGGACGGAGAACCACGGCACGCCGGGTGGTGACAACTTCGGGGAGGGACAGCTCGACGTTGACATGATTTCCTCCTTCGGACTCAATGTGACCACCCTCGTTGCGAACACGAACACCTCCGCGTCCACTGAGGAGACCACCGGCTTCGGTGCTGCCCTTCTCAACTTCCTCACTGACCTGTCCTCCCGCGAGGAAGGTAAGAAAGTGGAAGAATATGGGTTCACATAAACCCCCCTCTCAATATTCACTTTGCTCCCTCATCTAACTCCTCGGCCCCACACACACCTCCCCATCTCATCTCATCTCATCTCATCTCGTCAGTCCCCCACGTCCTCTCCATGTCCCTCGGCTCTCTCTCTTCAGCTTCGTGCAACTTGCTGTGCTCCGAGGCCGCCAAAACCGGCATCGCCCTCACCGACTGCCAGGCGTACATCTCCGAGCAGCGCCAGGTTAGGAAATAATTATTATGGAAGGGGTTCATCGATCGCAAGGTCCCCCAATTCTCACGGTCTCAACTTCTTAACACAAACCTTCCTCCCCTGCAGGTCTGCATGTACCTCTCCGATGACCAGACTGCCCGCATCAACACTGCTCTCCAAGTTCTGGGCGCTCGGGGGGTCACCGTCATGGGTTCCAGCGGCGATGGAGGCTCCCACTTCTCTTTTGGTCCCTTCCAGGGCAGCGGGGATGATGCGGCCATAGCCGATGCCCTCAACGAGGTCTCCTGCAAGTTCCAAATGCCGGTTTTCCCGACCGCTAGCCCTTACGTGTTGAGCATCGGCGGGGAGATGTGGGAGGTCAATAGCAAGCACCCTGTGACTTGGGCAGGATACGGAGGAGGTGAGAGTAATCGGAGGCGTCACAATCGTCAGCGTGTGTACAGGATATCGACGTACATAGCCAATAATTCTGCACGCAAAATCGCTGCTGCAAGATTCTGTGCTATTTCTAACGTCACGAGCTCCCCTTCTATTGCGACTTGCTTCGCTCGTCGCAGGCTCCGGCGCCGGTTTCTCTATTCAATTCGAAGCCCCCCCCCATCAGCAGTCCTCAACCACGGTCTCCGATTACCTCCAGAAGGTAAGAAACTACGAGGAGCAAATCGACGAGCCGGGAATGCGTTAATTCTGCTTCCGTTTCTGGAAAGCGCTATGGGCTGGCAGTATTCTAACTCGTCGCTCCGCTCCTCGGCTCGCTTCGCTCGTCGCAGCCTGGCATGCCCCCTGCGTCCTCGTTCAATGCCAAGAACCGTGCCTACCCCGACATGTCGGCTGTTGGCGTGATGGGAACCTCCCAGTCATGCCCTATATCGGCTGGAATCTGGTCCCTCATCACGGACATTCGTCTGAACAAAGGCCTGCCCCCGCTCGGCTTCGTCGCGCCCAGGCTCTGGCAGGTTGCCGAAGAGTACCCTGGCGAGGCGTTCGAGGACATCATCGGCGGCGACTCCAACACTTCTTGTTCCAATGGTTTTCCCGCCACTGACGGCTGGGACGCCAATACTGGATTCGGAAGGCCGATCTGGGACGGATTCGTGAAGCATTTCGCTGATGATGATGTCCACGCTTAACTGCACTGCTCCACCCACACCCACGTGGCAATAGGGTATCGTTGCGCTCTGCTTCAATGAACCAGGAGCTGACAACTATACAATAACAGCAAAAAACAAAAGAATTATATTTTGTATTCTAACAAAACAACTGCGTAGGAGATAAAGTGTTTAACCCTTCTTAGTGCTCAGTCTCTTCCAGACGCTCTTTGATTTCTTCCTCCCTGCCCCTGTTCCGAAGAGCATTTCGCTCGCCTCGTGCGAGTCTGCGGCGGCTCTGTACTGTTAGAAATGCCCTCTCTCGTCACCCACCCGTCTTCTGTCCCTCCCACCCTCTCTCTCACCTCTTTTATCATTGTCGGTAACAACCAAATTAGTCCCGCTACTATTCCTACTGAGCTCTTTCCCGCCAAGTCCTCCTCCTCCTCCTCCTCCTCCTCCTCCTCCTCCTTCCCAATTTCCAACCCCCCCATAATCATGATTAACATCGTCGTCCGCGGTCACAACCATCTCCCCTAACAATAGAGGGTTGAAACCGTCCTCACCAAACCCAAACCCCTCCCCGTCGAAATCCTCCAGCGTCCCTCCACCCGCCTCCCCCTCCATCCCCTCGCCCTCCTCCAACAAAATTTTGCCGTCTTCGCCCTGTCTGACTTTGACGCACCCCGCTATGCCCACTGGCCCCGAGATCTTAAACTTCTTGAAGAGCAGCAATCCAATGTTTTCGAAGTTCCTGCTGACTTGACTAAGGAGATCTAGGACGAATTGTTTCCTAAGCTTAAGCAGGATATTCAGCAGCGTCCCTCGCTTATTGCTGTAAACGATTTGATGCAGTGTGATGTGCATGTCGTGGAAGTCCTCCAGGCCTATGATGCCCTCTCCCTTGTAGCTGACGAAGACATTTATTTCGCCAATCCTTAGCCTTTGAACTGCGATCTGGCTTTCCATCAAAGTTTCTGGCTCTCCCTTCTCCCTCTTCCTCTTGAATTTGCTTTTGATTTTGCGAGCTAGCAGTCGAGGATTCTTCACGGACAACCTCTTTCCTCCGGATTTTCCACCTGTGGCACCCCCAATCAGCCCCTCCTCCTCCTCCTCTCCGCCAACTCCTCCTTCCTCCTCCTCCGCCCCTTCCTTCTTCTCGAATCTCTCGGCTCCCCCCAGACTTTCTCTTTTCGTCGCCTTGGGACTACCACTACTTTTGTTGCCACTCCCCAACTTTCTAACCATCTTCTGCGGGCTTCCCAACCCCTTGACGAGCTTCTTGAAGAACCCCTTCTTCTTCTTCTTCGTCTCCCCCTTCTGCCCTGCTCCAATTCCATCCTCCTCTTCCTCAAACAGTCCTCCGTACCCTCCCCCCAACCCTGCGCTCCCCTCGCCGTCGATGACCTTCTCGCCCAACCCGCCAAGAAACTTTCTCTTTGCCTTTTCTTCTCTCCTGTCGGCCTTCTTCTCCTTTCCCCCCAAGCCCAAGCTTCCTTCGAAGAAATTGATGAGCGAGGAGACTTGGCTCTTGGTAATGGCAACGACCATCGGAACCAGGTTAACTTCGAAATGCCTTATGATCCCGGCCTCTTTCAGACCCTCTGCGTCTCCTAATTTCAAATTAATGGCGATCATGGGGTGAACGCCCTCCTCTTCCCACGTCTGTGGGAGTCTGCTGGCCGCTCTGCTGTTGCTGCCCATTCCAGCCCTGAGTCTGTGTGTGTGTGTGTGTGTGTGTGTGTGTGTCGCTCGTGTCAGTTAAAAAGTGTTATCTTCACTACCATAGTTCTTGGTCGCTTTCTCGTTACCCAAACAGTGATCTCACCTCGTCGCATGCTTGTGGGTCAACCCGGAGAAAACTTCCACCCCCTTGAGATCGGCGGCGGCATGAATCCTGTTCCAGCTATCAACTCTAACGCAATGGAGCCAGAGCTGGAAGGAAAAGTCGCCGCCCTCGTAAGAACTAACGCTCATACCCATGTCCTTCAGCTTCAACGTCAGGAACGGATCCGAACCAACACCAGCCGCAACGCCCCCCTCGTCCTCTGCTAGCGCCTTCAGCTCCACGACAACACTAGGAATCAGCATAAATAGTTGTAGGTTCGGTCGGAATTCCAGCTGCCTCGTTCGCAGCGTCAATCCCCTGATCCTCTCGTGCAGAATTGAAAGCATGAGCTTCCCCTCCTTCTCCTTCTTCTCGCCCTTTTCCTTGCACTCCTTCGTGAGCGTCTCAAGCTCTATCCCCCAGCCTCCGCCGATTGGAATCTTGTCGTCGGCGTAGCTCTCCAAGTCGCCCGCTTTCTCAATCAACCTCCCGTGAAGCAAGCTCAAGTTTCTCGCTTCCCAACACAACTGTCGCCTCTTCTCCCAAACTCCAGTCACGGTCAAATCTGGATACATTCCCTCCGACCCATCCAAATTGACCTCCCCCGCGCCCCCGACATTCGGAACGCTAAAATTACTGAACACGGAAGTTAGCAAAGCCACCTGGCGTTGATCCAACGAGAACTTGAATTCTACGGTCTCCCCTCTGATTACGGCGGCTGGCATCAAGCTCGTGTGGATGATAAGCACATCCATCTCCACGCTATTCGTCCTATTCGAAGTGATGAATATGGGCAAGAAAGTGCCGTACTTGGTCGAGCTACCCCTCTCCCCTTTGGCCCCCGAAAAGTCTTCCCCGTCAAGCAGGGTTCGCTCAAGGAAATTGTCCTCAAAGATCGGAACCTTTCCAAACTCCTCTTCATCCTCCTCCACTTCTTCCCTCCGTCCCTCCTCATCTCCGTCCTCGTCCTCGTCCTCAAACGCCGATTTCGGCAGCCAAAGAATTCCAGCCCCCACATCCACGTCTGCTGGGGCCACGTGAAATTGTGCACCGCAAACGGAAACCATGAAGATCTCCGTCCACTTATCGCAACCCCGCACAATTAACTTCTGAAGTTCCTTGTTCAAATCGCCCCCCGTCAACCGCTCCCCTACATCTAAACTGCATCGCGCCTGTAGAGTCACGTTGTTCAAGCCAAACACTGCGCAGGCCTTGTTCTTATCGTCAACAAGCTGAATCTGCGGTTCAAGTACCTCAATGATGATCAGCTTCATCATTGTCTCCGCCCTCGATTCCAAGCCTGTATGCGTACTAATATTGCTGAGCATTCTGTCTCGTGCACCTCGCTCTTCAAACTGTTTGTTCATGAAGGCCTCGGCGGACTCGCTCTCTCCTCTCGACCTAGATCTACCATCAAATTCATCCCCCATGGGGCTGGTCGGGCGACTGGATCCCAAGGACAATTCCTCGTCGTCGTCTTCTTCCTCGGCACTCAAAATACTATCGTTCACCCCATTCCCAAAGTCCACGACGTCAACATTGCCCTGCTTCCGGACAGTGTTGGTGATGATGCTTGGTGCCTCGAAGCTCCCCGTTACGAGATCGAGCGTGCCGTCCAATATGTTCTTTCCCATCAACATTAAAGTTTCGTTGGTCTCCTGCGTGGAGAGGAGCTTAAACCTGTCAAAAGGTTGAAGCGGTGAAGTGTTAGATGCAATTAAACAAACTCTATCTTCAAAAGACGCCTGTGTGCCCACCTCGTCACGATGACTCGCAGCAAGAATTCTTTCTCAACCCCACTCCCCACACTCTTTGACATTGGCCTGCCCTCGCCCCCCAAACTGTGGCTCGATCCAGATCCAGATCTTCCCCGACTCCCATTACCATTACCATTTCCATTCCCACTTCTCGGGTTGAAGCTGGACATCCTTTTTGTTTTCGATAAAGTTGACGTGGCGAAGTCCATCATGCCTTGGACCCTTTCGTTCTCTTCCCCCTCCTCCCCGTCCTCCCCGCCCACCCCCAAATCACCCATCTCGAAAACCACGGAATCCAGCACGAAAAGAAACTTCCCGCGACTTCCTGAGGACTTTGTGCAGATCCTGGCATTGACAGTCCCCGTCTTCAAACGGCCCTTCTCGACGCACCACAAACTGCTAGGCAACTGAAGAATCCCGTCCACGAAAGGGTCTGGAAGAGTCTCCCCCTTGTCCCATTTGCTCATGCCCAATTCGCCCTCGACGCACTCGCTAATGCTCAGCCTCAGACCTCTGGGCTCGAAGTCGAAGACGTTATTGTCAAAGAAGCACACTTCGAAGCCTTCCACTTTAAAGCCAACCTTTGCTCCAACGAAGTGATTCACCAGCGCGTTGATCCCCAAGTTGATTCCGGAACACTTCTTCGGGAAGGGCGCGGGTGGAATGGCACTGAAGACCCGGCCCCACTTCACCAACGACCCAATGCTCTCCGAAAAGAAAAACGTGGAGGTGGGGATGGGGTTGAACCTTGTATTGGGAGTCAAGCCACCGCCGCCCATGGCCCACTCAAGCATGCCCTTCTTTATGTCTCCGCTCAGGCTTGCGTTCACAACCACGCTCAGTCCTCTGCTGAAGAAGTCCTCCTCTGATACGACAAAGCTATTGATAATCTCTCCCGTTGACGCAGAGATGAAGGGGCGAAAAAGCGCCGAAGTAGTTGAACAGGCCCAGATCAAGTCCACTGAGGTTGTGAAATGGGGCAGCTCAAGGAGTGCAGGAACGTATTCAGCACAAGGCAGCAGTTGGGCCGTTACCTCGATACCCTCTACCTCGGCGCGACTATCCAAGTAGGATATCTTCGTCCCAGCAACCCGAAGCGTAACTCTTTCGCTAAGCCCGAGCAGATTCATTTCTGTGTGGTCTATTGTGACCAGCATCTTGGCGTCCACCGTCATTCTGAGAACGTCCCACCACGTCAAATTCTCGGGTAAAAAGGAATGCGGGAGCAGCCGGTTGACGAACGCCGCGGCCTCTTGCATTCCGTACATGACGGCTGGACGGAAGTTGACGCTGACTCCGGAACAGTGACATTTCATGTCGGCGTAAACTTTGGGCAGCGACATGACGGTGGGCGCTTCCCCCTCAGCATCCGCATCTGGCGGCGTCTCGGGTAGGAGAACTGCAAAGTTACCGCCCATCAGCACGTCACTCAAATCGACGAGTGGCTCCGTCTGCCCTCGAATGCTGACCTGAATCCCGTGGGCCGCCATGGACATTGACACGGCCGCCTGGAGCATGAAGCGAATATCCATGGAAGTCAGGTCATTCTCCGAATCGAAGCGCCTCACTATTTCTCTAGATTCGGCCGTGCTGCCCACTTCGCAGTCAATCTGGCACGACTCAAGAGACAAGCGCAGCAAAGCAGGCGGCGTGTCCAAGGAATACGAGCCGCCTATCAAGTAACGAAGCCGAGTTCGGCGGCTCTTAATGCGGTTGACCCACCTCTTGCTATCGTAAAAGTAGTCTCGCGTCTCTCGGCCAGTCACTTTTTGACCGACTCGGCTGATCCACTCGTCGGATGCTAGCCTTTCTTCAAGCTCCTCGTTCCAAAGGGGCGATATCTCCTGCAGCCACGACTCTAGCGGATCGTCAACGATGAAAAGTTCTATGCGGGACAAGGCAATGGAGGACTTGGGCACCGGTGCTGTCACTGTCGTGTCGCACTCGGAGAGGAGGTGAAAGGACACATCATGGGACATAGGGGGTGATCGCCAGAAGACCTTGCGAAATTCTGGCCGGGATTCTGGAGTCCACGAACCTTCCTGAGCGAGGAAGCTGGCTGCCATGGATGTTGCGGAGGAGGCGATTGGCCTGAAGATATTCCCAAAGTTGCTTATTGAATGAGGGAAAGCGGCCTTGATGTCGCTTATCGTAATGACGAACCCGTCGCTCCCCTCCAAGAGCTTGAGCGCGGGGGGCGGGATGGTCGCCTTGCCGTGCATGAGATAGTGCCGGACGCGCATGTCGAGGAGTTTGCGTCCAGAAATGATATCCGGATTATTGTCGATGCAGTGGCAGAGCTCGAGCTTCCCGACAGAAACTACATCCTCACCAGTGATGGCAATCTTCACGTCTCCAAATGCAAAGTGCTCAGGCAACTCGTTCGACTCAAAAGTGGAGAGAGAGATATTCAGAGGGTCGCCGTCGTCTGGGTTGAAGGACAGAGCCACGGCGACATCCTTGATCAATAGTCGTTTCATTACGTTCCCGTCTCCCGCCACCAGGGATGACAGGACCTTTGCAGCGGCCTGGTAAGCTTCCACGTCGTCGTACGGGGCTGAGACGAGTGAAGCGACGAGTTGGAATAAAGTAGCAGTGATAGTGGCGTTGAGCACCGTTAAGCTAGCGGAATCGCCATATTCCCAGCTCACCTGTTCCCGGAAAAGATTCTTGGATCTCCTGCTGGGCCCATCGGCACGTTGTCAGGCAATCCCAGACAGAGAAGGTGATGTCGCGGGAGATGCGAATGATCTTGAGGAGGCGTGTAGGGGTGAAGTTGACCTTGGCTGTCTCCCCGAAGATGTCAAGGTGCTTGAAATTTGAGCGCTGCGTCAGGCCGAACCACTCACAGTCGATGTAAGTCTTCGTATTCGGGGATGCCCCTTCGAGCATTTTAATGTGATGTATTTGAAGGTCGAACTCCTCTCTCGTTCCCTTGGTCATTGAAAATTTGAACTTCTTGACCTGACAGGTCTCCCAATCGTGAGGGTGCGTCTGTCGTAGCGAAAGGTAATCCAAAACGGATGGCATATGCGGAACTTCAGGGTCGTCTGAGTGTGGGAAAAGAACCGTCATGTCACTCGCTTTTATGTCGAGCTCAAGTTGCGCTTCGTCCTGAATCGGCAGGGGTTTGCTGCGACAGCGGAGCGAGCCAAGGAGCGAAGGACGAGCCGAGGAGCGAAGCGAGGAGTTAGAATGAATAACCATGCGTTGTCAGCTCGGCATAAGCATGAATTGTCAACTTCTCACCTTGCCCGTAGAGATTCAAAACATCCTTGAAGGTCGCCGTTCAGACTGTCACGGGTAGCTAGAGGAATATCGTTGGCGTACGGCGGGAATTTCAGCCCGAAGCTGGTGATCAAATGAGCCGCAAACACGCTAGAGAATTGAAACAAGGCGGGCGAGATGTCCGCGTACAAATTATTGACAGATACGTTGACTTTGATGGTGGTCTGGTTCGTTATCTTGATGTCAGCCCCGATTCTGTGGATGTGCAATATCTGGATGGCCTTCTGCGACGAGCGTCCATGAAGAGTTAGAATCACGTTGTGAAACTAGAAGGTATTGACGCATTCGTAGCGATCTAGACTGAAGGTACTAGCAGCTGCTCTTACCTGTTCCTTCACAGCCTCTAACCCCAGCCCTATTTTTCTGCATTCGAGGAAGAAGGGGGGCAGTCTTCTATCGCCTATGCGAATGATCTGACTGCTGCCTCGCATGACGCCGACCTTGAGGTGCAAGCTGGTCTCGTCCCTGTTGCGGAGGGACACCGTTGTGTTGTGCAGCAGGAGAGACAAGTCGATCTGCTTTATTTTCTTCCCCGTGAAGGACATGTTGGGAGGAGGGGGGGGGTATTGGGCGAGGGGATGTGCTAGTGGTTCTGGTGTTTGGTCTTGTGTGGATGTGAAGTAACTTGATTTGGCGATTTCGGAGATTTTCGTCAATAAAGGATGGTCGACGTTGACTGTCGGCGAGGCCTTCACTCCAAAATTCAGCGAGACCGCCCTGTTCGTCAAGCTGCCCGTCAGGGTTGCGTTTAAGTTCTCCATTGTGAGCGGATTGATGGAAGAATAAGTGGACGCTTGGCTGAAGGAGGACGTCAATTGTTCGAGGGACAACGAAATTTCGGCACTCTGCTGGACGTGGTCCTCAATTTCGTTCGCGCTTACTTCTAAATTGGTCAAGTTGACACCCGCAGTCGCATTGTCGTCGAATATCGTCATGTTAAGAGATTTTGCGGACACCTTGAAGGTCATCCACTGTAGGAGCCTAATACCTTCGCTGATCAGCGGCGCATTGATGGCGTTGAATATGGAATCAGGTTTTGGGGAGGCTTTGGGGAGCTTGGACGGGGATCTGCTAAGGGAGGTTTGTTTTTGGTTTTGGTTTGACAAGGCAACATGATAGCGTTCCAACACGTTCTTGTCCAGCAAAATGTTAATGTCCGGCAGGAGCAGCTCAACCAATTCGGGTACTAGCACGGGTCGACTCGTGTCGGACATCTGAGCGAGCGGAGGACGACGAGGAGCGGAGCGACGACGAGAAGGGGGGGGAAGGGTGAGGTTGAAAATTGGTTGGTGGAAACGATCGCTTCGTTCCCAGCTCGCAGTTCCGCACCTTCGCCTGGTTGAACAGCCACCTGCCGATCACGAACATACCGTTCGTGCCGCCATTTGAAATTTTAACGGCGACAGAATTAGACTCGCCGGCAGATATTATCGGAGACTCTGCGTCGAGCTGGAGTTTAAAATCGAGGGCGCTGGAGGAATTCATGCTCATGTTGATGTACACGCTTGGCGTGGTGAATGTGGTGGTCGGGGGGGTGGAGGAAGAAGAGGAGGAAGAGGAGGAAGGAATGTTCACCTTGATGGTTTGAGGAGAAACGTGGATGGAAAAGAGGGTCAGGAATTTAATTGTCAGCTTCAGAATACCGGAAGAATATATTATGTTCGTGACAGGGTTGTCGCGGGACATCACATCGCGGAGGATAGCGAACGTGGAAGGGTCGGGAGGGATGGGGGAGTCGTTACGATCAGAGTCTGAGTCTGAGTCTGATTCGGATTCGGATTCGGAGGGGGAGGGGGAAGAGGAAGGGGAAGGGGAAGGGGAGGAGACGTCTGGGTTGGTTTCTGACTTGTCGCTGGGGATGAAGTCAAGAACTATCTCCAGAGACGACAGGTACAGGTGCAGCACGGACGCAGAACACTTGTGCTTGGGCGTTGACTGTGTTGACCTATTAGAGCCGGCGGGTGATCGGTCCAGGCAAGTTGTTATCAATGAATAGAGGAAGTGGGCCACGAAGGAAGGGCTCAGGAGGAATATGTGGGAGAAGTTCTCGACTTTAATCGACTTCAGCTGCACTATTCCGGCTAGTGTTGCACCGGGAGGGAGGTCAAACTTGTTAAGGTTGCTACGAGTTATTGAGGGAGAGGACAGGAGGCGACGAAGGAGGAGGTTCAGGACAATAGTGAGCAGGGAGAACAGGGTGTATGTGCTTAATATGATCGTGAAGATGGTCATAGAATTTGATTTCAGCACTGGGGGGAAATTGAGGGGGGGTTCGAAAGAGAGAAGGGATGAGATTGTCGCGAGAAGGTCCATTTTGTTGAAGATTGGTCCAAGGATGTAAAAGACAGGGGCGATGCCAGGGAAAGATAAGATGACAAGAAAAAAGAAGATTTAAGCTGGCGAAGCAGGCGAAAAAGAAGTCCAAACCCGCGACAGCAGCGGCAAGTCCTGCTGACGTGCGACGCGCAATAATAGCGTTGGCGTCCAAGAGAAGCCCGAAGACTTGTTGACCAAGCGAGGTGGTTCGGCTACATCTGAAAGTTTGCGACTGGAGAACTTTCCTTCCTCTCGTTCACGAAACTGCGAGAGACCTCGCCAGGGAGGGTCAGGTGGAGCTTCTGAAGAAGGGGGTGGTTTGTGAGCCAGACGAGCTAAGGGGAAATTACAGAATCAGGCTAGCGGCGACGAAGTCCAAGTCCTCGCAGGAGTCCTCGTAGCAGGCGTCCTCGTAGGAATCCTCGCAGGAATGACATGGTGTTTTCAAAACAAGATGCCGCTGATATATATGCGAGTATTGCTGGTTTACTTGGCTCTTGGCGTGGCGCCTGCTCTTCACGTTCCTCTCACTCGGCGCGCCTTCTCGGCGGTGGTGTTGACGACTTCGCAGTCCCTTCAGATTTTTCCGAGACTGGACGACCCTATGAACCAGAGAGACAAATCGGTGTCTGAGTACAGCACGAAGAAGAGGAAGGCGAAGGACTCGGCGCCGCCGCCACCCTCTGCGGCGGCGGCGGCGGGCGCTTCTCCGCCCCCTCCCTTTGCGCCGGTCAAGTTTCTCGTCCCGGCCATGCGGATAAGCTACGAGATTGACAGCCTTGCCCATTTTACTAGCAACGGTTCCATGTCGTCCCTGGGGCTCCCTCCTCCCTCCTCCTTCCCGCTGCTGCTGGACTCTCGCACGAGCATATCGACTCTGAGGAGGGCCTTCGACACTTACACTGGCGCCCTCCAATTCGGCGAGAGCTACACTCTGAATATTGAATCAGGGAAGAGGAAGGAGATGATAAGGAACGACGCGCTGCCGAGCGTGAAGCAAACGATCACTGCTGACTTGGATTTGCGGGATTTGTACAGAAATGACATCCTCACCTGCGTGCAGGATCTACGGGCTGAACTCGATTACGAGCAGCGGAGCGATGTTGTTGATGAGAAGGAGCTGAGGGCGCTAGTTGAGCGGTTGAGAAATAGCATGACAAACTGGTTGTTGCCGATTTCAGAGGAGGATCGAAAGGTTGCTTTTGAGATCGTGAAGGCTGCGAGGAGCGACATGACGAGCTGACAATCCATGCTTATGACGACGAGCTGACAAAGCATGGTTAAATAATAATTGAAGTTATGTTTTATAACTAAGGGTTCGTCGTTGTTATTGTTGTTGATGCGGTTGTGGCTGTTCTACGCCACACAAAAAGCTTCTCGAAACCCTTTCCACCGAAACTCTTCAAGTGAACTACTCTTTCAAGGGACCACTCGGGAGACTCTAGCTCGTCGAAGAAGTCGTCGTTCGCATTGCAACCCCCCCTGCCCTCGCCCACATATATAAAACAGTCCGAGTCTGAGCCCATGGCTTTGTAAGCGTTAAGGGTGTCAATGGCCATCTTCGTCGGGTCGGGGAATACAAGTAATAGGACTCTCCCTTTCAACACCGTTTGTGCGGCCTTGTCTTTTAGGATGGACTCGTCGGCCTTCCTCAGAAGCTGCGGAGCGAAGCGACGAGTCAGCATGGCAGGTAATACGCGCTGTACGCGCTGTTACTGTGCTTATTGGACTCACCTGGTCAAAGTGCTCCGCGTTGGGCTTGGTACGGCTGTGATACAAGTTGAGATTCAACGGGAGGCCGCTCATGTTGTCAAAGGAGAGGATGTCAAGGCCTGTGTCGACGACAGAAGCAAGTCGCATAGGTAGGAGTGTGAGTTGTAAGGAAGTTATCGTCGCTTCGCCCTCAAACCCGAACCTCACCTTCCTCCCGCAGTTTCCTGCTCCACTGCCCATTGCCAGCCCCCATCTCTACAACTCCCCGACCCCTGCCACTCTCCTTTATCGCCTCGAGGGCCTCCGTCGTCCACTCGACACAGCCAAACCTCTCCAGGTGGGCCTGCCTAGCGTTGGGCGTAACTCCGCAGCCGTAAGCAACTTTAGTCATCTCATACGCCAACCTTCCCATCTCAACGCGGTCGTTCTTCTCGCTCGCCGCCCTCGCAGCCTCCCCCAGTCCCCTCAGCCGAAGCTCGTCGCTCACCCTCCGCTCAAGGCCGACGGCCAGGGAGGGGTACAGCAGGCAAGCCGAGGATGAAGTGCACTTGGAGCCTAGCCGAGATCGAAAGTGCCGGGCGTCCGCCCACGTTGATTTGATCCACGCGCTCCGAAGAGAGTTGAGCGGACCAGCAGGCTTGGGCGTAAACTTGGGGTTGGGGGGGGGGGGCGAGGGCGCGGTCTGAGAGGGGCGGGGCGGCTCAGACAGAGCAATGAATTGAGCAACGAGCGGGCAGGCTGCCAATCCGATTCTGAGGAATTGTCGGCTCATCGTTTGGATTAAAGAAGTGATGGGTGTATTGGAGGCTGGTTCTTTGTTGAATGATTCGGGTGCCAACAACTTCAACTGTTTTTAAAAGGCGTTGAGAGGAATTTTTGACGGAAAAGTTTTTCCAGAGAAATGAGAAATTTTCGTTTAACCATTTTTTGGCATTTTCTTCACCTTAAGGCCCCTAAGAGGAATAAAATGACATTATAAAGGACAAAAAAAGGATTTGAAATTAGTTTTAAAAAATTATCTTCATAAGTTCCAAATTGTCCAAAAAGTGTTCTTATAGGTAATTAAATATCTTCATTATTATAAATATGAAACTTATATGGTCTATTGATGCTTTTATAGTGAATTTTCAGTTGGGAATCAGCCTAGATGGACTTTTTTCGCAAAGTTTATTCTAAGTGTCGGATTTTAAGAGGCCTCAGGGTGATGAATATGATCAAAATTGACCACTAAAATTACTTTGACGTGAGATAAAATTATCTGGGAAAATATCACCCCGCTTTTGTGATAGAACGACAAGAAAGAAGACTGTTCAGCATTAAAAAATCATATCGTCTATATTTTATATCAATTTCACCGTAATCACTCACCCCGCCCACCTCAAAACCTCGCCTTGATCTCCTTCACCAAGGCGTCATCCTCGCCGAACGCGACGGATAAAATTTCCTCTGCCTTCCTCCTGCAGTCAGCGGCCAGCTGTAGATCCTTCTCGCAGTACTCGAGCAGCTTGCAGCACTTGTACAGCTGAATTCCGAGATTTGGGGATTTTGCGAAGAGGGCCTTTTCGTACGCGGGGAGAGCGCTCTTTAACGTCAGCGCGGCCTCTTCAAAGCGCTGCTCGTCAATGAGCTGCTGCACTCGTAAACCCGCCGCCGCCACCTCGGCGTATTGCGAGGCGCTGGCGTCGTGTCTAGCCCCATATTTGCACGCCGCGCAGGAGCACGAGAAGCAGTATGAGGACAGCAGCTCCGCCCGTCTGTCCACTGTGCACCTCCCAGTGTCGATGTATGAGTTTGACAGCTCCAACCCCGCCTCAACATTGACGATGGTTCTCATTTGAAGTTGGGGGGGCTCGGTTTCTCTGAAGACGAACGAGCTCACCATCGTAGGGGAACACGAATGGTTGACTGTGGTTGCAGCCTGGAGATACGAGCGAGTCGAGTCACATCATTAAGTGAAGTGAATTGGTGTCAATGAGTTAGAATTGCATAGCGGCGAAAGTGCGGAAACTAGCTACCAGTAGCTCTGCTCAGATCCTCTTGGGTCTTACCTGGTGGTAAATTCCAATTCCAATCGGCTGCAGCTCTGAGTCCGCAATCGTGAAGGCATTCTGATTGATCCTCGCGAGGATCCCGAGAGAGTCGTCCAACCCAGGCTCCACAATTGGAGGCCCAGCCCTTGAAAGGTTGTAGTACCGGATGCTAAGGGCTGCCATCTCCCGCAATTTCGACTTCAGACTACTTTCCATCACCTCCACATTGGAGGTCAGAGACATGAACTTGGAGTCCCCCCCCTCCCCTCTTGGTGGAAAGACTCGCCTCAGCACACGGGCAGCGAGGACGACCGTCGGAGGTGCTCTGTGGGGCTTGAGAGCCTCGTTGGCCCTGGCCTCGCCCTCTCGGTCTTGCCTGAGCTCCTCGCTTGCCTTGACCTTCGACAGGCATGAGGGGTGAGGAGGGGAGGCAGAGAAACAGTATGGGCAGCGGAGGGGAGCCTCGCGATCGTGGAGGACGGGGGGTATCAGCGGAGGCTCGGAGAGGACGGTGGTGGCTTGAGGGATGGAACGAGCAGAGACGAGGTACCGACCGAGGGAAGGGGAGTGAGCGACGGAAGAAAGAGGAGCGGGAGGAACTACGCAGCGAGCCTTGTGAGCTTTCCAGTCTCGTCTCTGATGATCCTTCGAGCAGTACTTGACTTGCTTGCAGCGCGAGCATTTGAGTGGCGCCGGCTCAGTGCAGCCAAGGTAATTACACACGGAGGATACGGATTGCGAGGCCATCGGCGAGGCCATCGGCTGGGGCTGATTCACGACCAAAGTTCTGCTTTTCGGGGAGCGAGTCGGAGTCTTCGGGTAGAGTCTGATGCTGTTACTGCCACCAGTTTTGCATGCTTGGTGGAGTGGAGGAAAGTGTGGATTTCCCAAAAGGGTTCCCAGACTCCAGCATCAAATAGAAAACCGGCTTTCGTCGC
Source organism: Triparma verrucosa (assembly GCA_030267905.1). Lineage (NCBI taxonomy): Eukaryota > Bolidophyceae > Parmales > Triparmaceae > Triparma > Triparma verrucosa. The sequence goes on from BRXX01000370.1 coordinate 54,137, forward strand.
ATTGTTACGCCACTATGGGTCGTTTCTCAGCTCTCTGTTCCAATTTGAAGAGCGAAAGTACCCGGGTCGATGCCATAAAGGCAATTTGCGACGCTAGTGGTCCTAGAACATTCAAGAAAGAGGTGAGTGGGATTGAGGCGTTTTTCGTAGACACTTCACTGCAGCTGTGAGCGCCATTGAAGCAGTACTTTGTCGCTGCACAGCTACACACTGCAGGCTATATTCATTTATTGCGCCCAGCTGACACATATTGCTGCTATATATTGCTGCAGGAAGTTGGAATCAATGAGAAAGACATGTACAATGAGACCGGTATCGTGGAAGAGATCATCAAGCTCCTCACGGACGAGGAGGCTGGCTGTCAAGCACCAGGTACGTACCCTGGTACAAGAACAGTTATGAACGAACCCTAACCCTACTGTCCTCCCGAACACACAGCTGCCGACACACTCTTCAGGATGAGCAGGGTAAGTAGCCGTCGACAAAGGCGGCGGCGACCTGAGCGTCAATACCATTGTCTAACTCGACGCGCTCGCCCTCGACCCCCCCCCCCCCCCCCCC